>CM051386.1:1923287-1948287 GCA_028015245.1 Cardamine occulta
TCCTCCAGCGATCCTCTTCACAACCGACTATATATGTCCATCACCAAATGTTCAAATTTAGAGACTTTTACAATCAAGAGTTTCTGTTTCAATCAAATCAGAGCTAAGAAAAACAGAGCAAATCTCAGACCTTGATGTCCTTTGAAATGGTGTGATGATCAATAATGGTGGGACATTTTCCACCAAGCTCCAATGTCACAGGAGTCAAATGCTCTGCAGCTGCAGCCATTATGATCCTTCCAATCCTTGGACTCCCTACAAACAAACAACACATCAATCACGCAAATCCACAGGGCGAGTCATTGCGTGTTTAGGGATGAATGGATTGATACCAGTGAAGAAGATCTTGTCCCAATGATGCTGCAAGAGGATAGTGGCCACATCAGGTCCTCCTTCGATAACTTTGATTGCTTTCGTATCAAGATAAGTAGGCATTGTCTTGGCTAGGAAGGCAGATGCATTAGGGCTTAGTTCAGATGACTTGAGCAGTACGGTATTTCCTGCTGCTATTGCCCCAATCAATGGATCCAGAGACAGAGCTGACCACATAAAATATAAAAACCCAATCATTGTAACTCTGATCTTTCTTTTTTAAAAGAGTTTAATGAAATCAAGATCCGAATCTTACAAATAGGAAAGTTCCAGCTAGACAGAACAAGAACTGTCCCGTATGGTTCTGATATTACTTTCCCTTTTGCTGGGTAGAACAACAGAGGAAGGTTGCTCTGTTTTTCATCACCAAGAAAACAATTATCCAAACAAAGAAAATGATTGATCTTTGCAAACCGAAATCGAAGACTAATATCATAACTATGTGTGCTTAGTATTGGTTATTATTTACCTTTTTGGGGACAGTCCATTTATCAAGACAGTCGATTGCAACAGTAGCTGATCTCATGACAAGACCAAGCTCATCTCTGAAAGCTTCAGTACTATGTTTTCCCAAATCTTGAAACAGAGCATTGCAGATCTTGTCTTCGTTGTCTCTAACCATCTCTAATATAGCTCCGATCTGTGTCTTCCTCCACTTCAAACTCCTTGTTCTCCCGCTCGAAAACGTTTCTCTCAGCTCACTCAAGCTCTGCTCCACAGTCTCGTTCATTGCTTCCATGGCTTTTCTCTCCAACTCTCTACTCTGTTCAGAAGCAGAGTTTGGTTGGTTATTAAAGCTTTATGCTTGTTTGTTTGATTGCCTCTTCTAGAATTAGAGTGTTTCTATTTTCAAGTTTCAACCACTTATAGGTGGTGGTTAAAAGTGGAAAGAGAAGCTAGTTGGGTAAATGACAAGGTAAAATAGTAAATAGGTCAGCCATCTTAGGTTGAAAGATATTTATCATGAAGATGGAAGTCCATATCGTTAAATTAAATGCTATAGTTGATAGATTTCTTCAACTCACATGTTGAATTTTGTCGACAAATACTTTATATTATAATGAAGGAAATGAATCGGTGACATTTATTGATGTATCTATCTATTGTCTCACCTAACAAAGTCCAGATCGTCTGGTTAGTGGCACCGGTTATTAAATGCTTCACCGCTCCTGATATCATATTCTTTCTTTTTTTTGGTTACCAATATCAATTTCATATATATTATTTTGTCAAGTCAACTATCAAATTCATATCGATGTTTTTTTTTCTATAAGGAATTAATTAGAGCGTTGATGATATAGTGTGGACTGTGGGTTAATAAGATTTATATTGTAAATGTGGTTGGGAACTTCAATAAGTTTGTGTGTTACGGCAAAATAGTACTATACTAGTTTAATTATTTTACAGGTTGTCTGCTGAATCGCGTATGGACCAACAATAGATCTGTGATTATCTTGTAGGTAATGGTTGGCAAAATAGTCATAATAACTAATCCAATCTGAAAATAAATAATAATAAGATTAGGATATTTATGGAATCAACGAGATATATTATAGGTTTCGATAGTTTTTTATGTATCAGCCGAGGATTTTTTATTTGTGTGTGAAAAATCAGCCAAGGATTCAACTATTCAAGATCAACTTCGTCTTATTTTTTTAATTAAAATTAAATTTCTGAGGTACGTGGAAGAATTTGATAATTTACCTCGGCTATTGATTGAGTGGTTCCCACTTCCGAGGTGCATAATTTACGGATCGATGCCTTTATGAAAGTACAGTTTTACGATAAAATATTGTGGAAAAATGCTCTTTTTTTCTTTTGTTTTTGTAATGCGCCCTTTTATCTTTGCTTGCGGTATTAAACTATTGGTAAGGATGTCATAAAAATTCTCCATTTTGTACGGTTGATTCTCTGCAAGTCCCAACACATATGGCGATCGCATTCAATAACACTCCACTTTTGACAAATTTGCAATTAAGCCCATTCAGCCCATTGGGCTAGTTTGGCTGTAACTATATTAACATTTAACAATCACTTTACTAGGTTTACTGTGTTGTTGATTAAATCCGAAAGAAAAAATAATAATTAAACAGTAGAGAACAGTAGGCGGGGTGTTCCGAGAATCGAACTCGGGACCTCTCGCACCCGAAGCGAGAATCATACCACTAGACCAAACACCCTATTATCAGAAATGCAGTGAACTAGGTTTATATTTCATATGTACGTTTATGTATATAGGTATGAATAATCTGTATATGCTTATGATGCTGGTAAACTCTAGTAGGCTAGTAGCCCATAAATGATTATAATGATTATTTCAAAATTTTAGTAAAAATGTATGTGCTTGCACTTTCGTGTAAAATGGTTCCGTTTTGAATTATTTTGGTATAAAATTGCTTTATCTTTAGGACTAAAAGATTGACCTTTGCATTAGGTTGTATTTTGAAGCCCATCTTCTCTTTTTGGTCCATGATGCGCTGTTTTCGATTGCTCTTTTTTTTTGTTTAGATGATTAATCATCGTTTTCATTCATTTCAAGTGTGTTTCTCTCATTATTTAATTTGAGTGTTTTTTTTTTCTTGGGGTGGTGTCTCACGTAGAATGTATTTAACCCTAGATGGTTTTTTTGTTATTCTTTACTTTTAGCCGATTTTTTCTAATGGAAATTTATTGTCCCAAAAAACAAATTGCAATTAGCAATGTTTTCACGCGGTCATCATGTGATGGTGACTCTTTCCATTGTTGAATTTCAAGAATAAACAAATTTAACATTCTTGTTTTCTTCGGTCCCATTTTTTCAGATTCTTCACATTGGGCCTTCCACCGACGGTTGAGTGGGCCCATGAAGCCTGACTAGTCCATATTTTTCAATCATTATTCTCGGCGAACGAATAATTACTTAATTAGTATTAGTTTTTTTTTCTTCTTCTTGTAAATACCACAGAGAAATATGAATTGCAATTTACCTCATCAAAGTTTCTCTTTTACGTTGTCAAACAAATCATTTCCACTTTTACAAGAAAATAGGTTTGTATATATAAGCCCTATTTAGAAAGTAGAAGTTGTATTACTCGAGAATTTTTTGGCGCAATAACACTTTCAACAAAAACCATGATTTTTTAGGTTTGATGAGCTTCCAGTCAATAGATGGTTAGAATACCACTATATTTAATTTCCATTATTATTTTTGGTCTTATTTCCATCTTTTCTTGTATTTTTTTTTTCTTTTCAAACATCTCTGTCTACTGGTTGTTCTCTAAAATAAATAGTTTTGATACTTTTTACATTGTATTTGTAATTTTAAGTTCCAAATTCTAACTTATGAAGGAAAAGTGTATTTTTCAAGTGTGAAATGCTGACGTGGCAACGTGTGGTTTGTTGATTCGTAACGAGACATTTGCCAAACAAGTCTCTCAAAATCACAAAACCTAAACACTCTCTTGCTTACAAGTTACAAACCCAATAAGTTCTGTCCACTCTCCACTGTCTCTCTTCTCTCTCTCTCTCGACACGTAATGGATTTTAAATTTTGAAAAAGAAGAATGAAACTTTTGTAAAAAATATTGGAACACTAACAAACTTTTTGAAATATGGATTTGCTCCTATCTTTAAAATAATACTAGTCATGGTTTTTGTTAATGCTTAGAAATAAAAATGGAGTGTATCGAAGCAATTCTCGCCGATTTCGCCGTCGACGACCTTCTCGACTTCTCTAACGCCGACAATTTCGTACGAGAAGAGTCATCTTCTTCACAAAGAGAAGAAGACAAACAAGAACGTGAGAAAGCTAAGAGTTTTTCCGACCAAAGCACTCATCTTTCACCGCTAGAAGATCTCTTCTCTTTTCCCGTCGACGTTCCAGTGAGCCTACTTGCGCACTCTGTTTCTCTCTCCCCTGTTTTAATTCTGTTTTTCTCTGCTTTTAGCTCTGTTTTTAGCTCTTACTCTGTTTTTGCTCTGTTTTCAGTTTGTCATTTTTTGTTTGTTTGTTCAGGTTGGTGATTTGGAAGACCTAGAGTGGTTATCCAATTTCGTGGATGATTCTTTCTCGGAATCTTATCTTTCCAGTGATTTTCCGGTTAACCCAGTCGCGTCGGTGGAAGTTCAGAGACAATGCATTCCGGTTAAACCCAGAAGCAAACGCCGCCGCACCAACTGCCATATGTGGTCGCTGGATCGGCCATCTCCTTCTCTGTCCACCGCCGTCGCCGAAAAGAAGAGGAAAGGGAGACAGAAGGCGGAGGCGTCCTGCGGTGGCGGAGTCCAGCAGCAGCAGAGACGGTGCTGCAGCCATTGTGGGGTCCAGAAAACGCCTCAATGGAGAATGGGTCCGTTAGGTGCAAAGACGCTGTGTAATGCTTGTGGGGTCCGGTTTAAGTCGGGTCGGCTTTTACCCGAATATAGACCCGCTCTTAGCCCAACATTTTCCACTGAGATTCACTCAAACTCCCACAGGAAAGTGTTGGAGCTCCGGCTGATGATTACGGCGGATCCGGGTCGGGTTTAGCTCTTTTATTTTAAACCGAGCTCTTAAACTTTATCATTTTATATGCATTATGTAACCTTGTTAGATAGGAGCTCCCAAGTTATATGAGCGAGATCGTATATTGTTCATGAATTGTAAGCTATAATTAGAGATCTTTCATTTTATAGAATCATGATCGTTAAAACACAAGTTTATTATACTTTCTGTTTGCATAGACAAATATAAGTGAACTCCAACATATATATATATATGCAAATTTTTATAGCAAATCCTAAAGAGAATATTAATTGGTCTGTTTAAAAAAAAAGAATTATTGTTACCTTTCTCATGGGATATTAACGCTCAGTTAAATTTTGATAAAAATAAAAGTTTTGGGTCCTCAAATGTATTAAACAGGCCTTTTCTAACCACTGAAAGAAATGCGAACTTCTTTAAATTTATCCTATGTAATTAGCCAAAACTGGAATAAATTGGAATGAGAAGTGAGAACAAGCAAAAATGAATTATTCTTATTCAAGTCGGAGTAGAATCTCGCAAGATGTTATACAAAGTTAACAAAAAAAATTATCGTGTTGACTTGTTCTTAAGCCAATGTAAAGGAAAAAGCAGTGGAATTATCTGTGAATGTAGTGGTGACAAAACATGGCTTCAAGACATATCAATGCTCTTAGGCTATCTCTCTGATTTAATTATGATCATTGCTCTTAGCACAACCGGGATACCAACAATAACCACCGTTTCCGCCGGGTCCATCACCTCCCCATCCCCATCCCTAACCTTTTCCATCACTTCCTCCTCCTCCTCCTCCACCACCTCCACCTCCTCCTCCTCCTCCTCCACCACCACCTCCACCTCCTCCGCCGCCGCCACCACCACCACCGCTTCTCTTTTTCTGTTTGTGGGAATTGTCTTTTCCATTCCCACCATTTCCTCCTCCACCTCCTCCCCCACCGCCTTGACCTCCACCCTTTCCATTGCCACTTCCACGGTCACCTCCTCCTCCTCCTCCTCCTCCACCACCTCCACCTCCTCCTCCTCCTCCTCCACCACCACCTCCACCTCCTCCGCCGCCGCCACCACCACCACCGCTTCTCTTTTTCTGTTTGTGGGAATTGTCTTTTCCATTCCCACCATTTCCTCCTCCACCTCCTCCCCCACCGCCTTGACCTCCACCCTTTCCATTGCCACTTCCACGGTCACCTCCTCCTCCTCCTCCTCCTCCACCACCTCCTCCTCGGTCTCCTGGTTCACAATTTCCACTCACATTACTATTCTCACCAACTAAAGAATTTTCAAAGCCAACAGTCGAAAAATCCGCCTCATTTTTAGAGTCCAAAACGCTTGAAGAAGTGGTAGCATTCACAAAACTACTCTCACTTCCATCTCTCTCCTTTAGGTCTCGTAACCCATTAACCGAGTTTGAGCTCAGCAACAACAAAGCAGAAGCAAGACCGAACAAAAAAAGTACCAAGCTTGATGACGATCTCTCCCTTATACTCTCCATTTTAATTTATCAATATCGATCATCGAACTATATTCACTTCTCAAGGTTATGTTTCAACACTCTTTCCTTTTATACTATTTCTGTCCACTCTAACTGACTATTATTAATCCTAAGCAATTAATTACATTAATCTCATGCACATGCATCTCTCATACGTAACCTACCAACTTTTAATTACAATTAATTAAAAACTGCAAAAAGAGACTTGAGTTCGAGGGTAAGTATAGGCTCTACTTCTATTATTAAACTTTGTTCGCATTTTATCTATCTATCATAGAGTGACCAAACTATTATAGAAATCGCTTCACGCACAAGACGGTCCACTATAGACGATCTACATATCGATTCAAGGCTAAATAAAATTCCTTTCTTTTGTTTTTCTTCTTTCTGCTAAAAACATTTTCTTTTAAATTTAGATGTTTAAGAAAACGCAGTTAAAAGCGTGTTTATAATAATATAGTTATATAACTGGGTACGTATAGGAGTTCATTGCAAATGCGTGTGGGATTTAAAGTAAATTGTACCAAAAGTAAAAAAAATTCCCAAAATATTAGACACATTAATAAGTGGAAATTAGGAACATGTGATAAAAATAGTAGGTAAGGTGGGCAC
The DNA here is from genome assembly GCA_028015245.1 of Cardamine occulta. NCBI lineage: Eukaryota > Viridiplantae > Streptophyta > Magnoliopsida > Brassicales > Brassicaceae > Cardamine > Cardamine occulta. The sequence goes on from CM051386.1 coordinate 1,930,262, forward strand.
TAAAAGGGTATTGTCTAACGTAACCTACGAAAATTTTGTATTCTTCTTTGATATTAATAATAAAAAAAAAAAGCAAACAATATTTTCTTTAGGGATGCTTCTCTTTTGGTTTACGCTATTTCCAATTTCGATAATGCCTTCACGCGAAGACGCTTCGTTGTGATGTTGGGTTGGATCTAAATAGGCCTACACACTTCTTTTAGGAGTACCAAAATGTTACATTGCAAAAAAAAAAAATTGTTACATATTGCCAAAAGAGCCGCTCAAAATGACTAATGTCAGAGATTTTTTAACCACACAGACATTACAAATCTTAGAGTGAAATGAAATCGATTTACACCCTCCAAGCTTGAGAAACCAAGATTTTGAAAAAATTGAAGCGTTTTGTGAACTTTGATGTGCAATGACATTAGTTAAAAGGGAAAACAAAATCAGTGGTTCTTTAGTCCAGATCAGAATTGAGTTTGGGAACTTTATAGCTAGGAAAATGAATGTTGATGCTTACAGGTTTTGGATTTGGATTACATAAGTTTGATATCTGAAGCTAATTCAAGAACTGTCATTCGGTCGGAGTCGTTTCTATTTTGGGGCCGACATTGTTAGGCCCAATAGTTCTCAGTACTGGGTTATGCATTTACAAATATGGGTCAAAGACTCAAAACTTAATATGATAATATGAAGACCCATAAAAAGATATCCCTGATTCGATTTTAGCTTTAAAGGTACTAAACTGTGTCAAAATGGGTAATCCCATCTAAACTCATTTGGGTTTGAGATTTATATGGGTTACCCGACCCAACCTATTTATTTTATTGACATAATTTTATATATCCAAATCCATAATTGTTGAACCCACCGGTTAAATAGATTATATGGATTACCTATATATATATATATATATATATATATATATATATTAAATATAATTAATAAAATCTAAATCATACCATATAATTATAAAACTAACAAAAATATCCAAAAAAAATATATATATATAGTTATTAAAATAAATAAAAACATCATAAAATCTTAAAACAAATTTAGGGTTTAGATATTTTACATATATATATATATATATATTAAATAGATATTTTACATATATATATATTAAATAGATATTTTACATATTTATTATAAATTTAATAAATGATGTTTTAATAGTAAACTCATGGATAACCTATAATCCAAATGTGTTGACCCTCTAAACCCACCAACCCATTAGGATCGACTCACGATAATCCATTTATTTATATAGATATAAAAATTTAACCCAAATCCATTAAAAAATAGGTTGTCCGGATTAACACATGGGTTTTGATCCATTTTGACACCCCTACATACGAGTTTCGGGGGTGTATCCATGTCTGGTAAGACTTGACCAAATATTTAACAAGGTATAGTTCTGTGAACCACTGATTTTGTCTAGGCCGAGTTTATCAACTATCCGAAGAGTTTTGGATATAAGAGTCATATGGGAAAACATAAAAGGATCAACTTCATAGAATTTCGGATCAAGAAAAAAAGAAGAGATTGTAATGTAAATAAATGTGAAAACATATACACGAGAGAACTCTCTAATTGATGAAATTGACAAGAAAAAAAAACGATGGAGACGCGTGAAGTGACGGAAACCACAAAACGCACCGAGACGTAAATGATAGGCCCAAATCTATATTCCATTATTTTTTAATTATTTACTCTTTCTTGTCGTTTTTAATTATTTACAAAATTGGATGATAATTCATATTTGTTAATATCCTATTTGTATAATGGTAATTATGTACAGATGACGGTATGACGACGTAAAGAACGAACTAAGATGCCCATTCGATGTGTTAAATATATTATATTTTCCTGTCAATCGGGTTTATTTATTTAATGGTTAAATATATTAATATAAAAGTTTATATGTTGGTATGTGTTAGTCTTATTCGAGACGAGTGATTCTAACTTCTAAGTACACAAAAAACAAAACTATTTCCGAGTTTTCTGAAATAACAATTCAAAATGGTTTGATCGAGGCGGTGAAGCTGTTAAGTGAAACCTCCAACGTCGTAGGAGTTATAAACGTATGTATGTAATGTAGTAAATTAGGCATCTAGTACTTAGCACATGGTGACAGGCAGGCAGGAGAACCTAAAGGTTGATACGATTAAAAAAAAAAAAAAACGTTTGTTATCTTACATCAAAAAACATATGGACATGTGAAATATCGTGAATCATATATTTATGTTATCATACGTGAACCAATTAAAATGGTTTGGTGCTACATAGTTTAATGTTTAAGCTGAATTTAGCTCTAGCAGATATTTTAAAACACTGACGCAACTTGATTGTCGGGAGTATCTTAGGACTGTAGTGGTAGCTGGACGAGAAATAATTATTAAATGAGAAATAACGTGGATTGAAATTTGAATTTTCAGAAGAACATTTTTAGTTAAAAACGCTAGAAAATAATCATATATATCTTCTAATCCGAGAGGAAATTTGTTCCTTCGAGTTTATTTTTCTAAGACTAGGTATAATTTGTGGAGTCTATTTTCATTTTGGAAATAAACTCCATAATGAATAAAAATTCGTAGTTAAATATTTCTCTGTTTACCATGCCAATAATTAATCACCAGTGTTGGAATTGATCATGTTTCATGAGACAACATGAGAAAGAAGAGGCTCGTTTGTCTATTTTGTGGACATGTTATTATCTAACAGAATCAATTGAGTTTTACAATTGAATTACTGAATCAATAATTGAACATTCTCTCTAAATTATACTATTCTTTTTTCTTCTTTTTGCCATATTTTTAGCTTTTTTGGGATCCCGAATTTCTTGACTATAAAAAAGTGGAAGAAGTCAGGTGAATAACTACAGTTTACAAGTGCATTTCGTGGTCAAGCCCACACTATAGACTTACCAACAATAACAACAAAGTAATTCACATTGCTGTGTCAATACCATTTAATTTGTTTATAAAAAATGCCATTTAATTTCCATAGGGATTTTTTTTTATGTGTTAGTTTGTATTTTGTTATGTTCTATTACCGGTGAAGTTATCCAATCTATGACACGTATTTAGTGATATTTTAAGAAAACTTGTAGGGTTATCTAAAGCATCTTACATCATCCCATAAGATTGGAATGAAAAGTTTAGAAATGCTTTAAATATATATAAAAAAAGTATAGGGCTTATTTGTTGGTTGAGAAGTCTAATTTAAAATTTCAATGTAATTTTTTCTTCGTACTGATTTTATTTCAGGAAAAATTAATAATAGAAAAACAATAACTTCAAAATAATTTTAAGATATATTTAAATATTTAACCTTATTTTACTCACATAAAAGTATCAAAATGACACTTCTATTAAAATGGAGATAGTATTACGTAATTATTTAATATATAATATACTAAACTTGACTATATGAATATACATACCATACGTGCATGTATGTGTATATATTAGTTTATATATACAAGATAACGACATTCGAATTTAATTTTATGGTGGAAACACATACCTGAGGCGATCTCTAATAAGATGTGCGGTAAACTCATAAGTAATTTGGTCTAAATAACTTTGAGTGGTAGTCTCCAACCATTTTTAAATGGATAACTAATCAAAGAAACAAATTATTTGGACAATTAGATAAGGCGGTTAAATAGAAAAATATTTGTTATGAACCGTCCAAAATAATAAGACGGTTTGCCAACCACCTAAAATTTCAAGTGGTTGAGATTTTTTTTTTTTTTTTTACTGTTGTGTTTTGTGATTTTCTATTGTCTTATTAAACATTTTTTTTCCTTTAAACATATGCTTTTTAAATTATTAAACAAATATATTTTCTAACAATATATATTTGTATATTTAGTAAATTATATAATTAATTATGCAGAATATATTCTCATTTATTTTATAAAAAATAAACAATCCAAATTTAATTATTTTAATATTTAAATGTTTAAATGCTACCACTTAAACACACTTTCAAACTTGTATCTCTTGCAATTGTCATGTATTTTTGCAATTTCTTATCGTTTAGCTAGCTCTGATTTTTTTCAACAAGAAAAAGTTGAAAAGTCCATGTTAGTAAAAGTGTTAGTCAAAAGCAAATACTCCAAAGGAGAACTAGATTGGGGAAATTGGCTCGAATAAAATAAAGGGTATAAAACCAAAATAATAAATAAAGGGAAACTAAATGTCATAGTAATGGTTTTTTCTATGACTTTTATAGTTTGAATTTTTATTATCTTAATGGAGGTGAAAAGGAGATCTATGTCCTTTTGCGAGTATCGGTTGGTTTCAAACACTGGCTCCAAATCGTGGCTGGGTCCATTAATATCTATACAAAAAATAGAATTAAGGAAAAAAAAAACTAAAATACATAATTATTGGAAAATGCAATGAAATCTTTTATTCTGAAAACTATGGGGAATTTTTTAAAATATGATGTTTTGATCAAATTTGACTATCTATATTTTTTATCATCTTTGGTAAAATATATTTTTTAAATTATATAAACTCCATTATACCCTTAATTTTTAAAATTAACAAATTTCAAAACCTCTATCTCAAATAGAGTTTTACCTTTTTTAATACAAATAATATATACATATATATATATATATATCTATGATATATATATATATATATTTAAAACCTCAACTATATATCCCAAAATAAATCAATAAAAGAAAAAACAAATAAATTTAAAATAAAAATATCTATAATTTCTTTATCGATAATTAAAATATATATATTTAAAATAGATTTTTAAATATATATATATATATATATATATTGGGAATTAAATGATTATTCAATATATATAATTTTTTTGAAATATATACAAAAACCCGTATTTTAAAAAAAAATTAAAAAATATTAAATTTTCTTAATTTTAGATTCAGTTTCTGTATCTAGCAAAAAAAAATTAAAAATCAGAATGTGTATTCTAGTTTTATTAGAATACATAATCTAAATATCTTAGAACATGTACAATTGCTAGAATGTGTATTCTAAATTTTATAGATTCGTAGAATACACATTCTAAATGATTTAGAACATGTACAAATGCTATAATGTGTATTCTAAATTTTGTAGAATGTGAATTCTAAAATATTTAGAATATTTGTTCTGAAATCTCTATTCTAAATTTCTTAGAACATGAACAAATGCTAGAATATATAATCTAATTTTTTCAGAAGATATACAAGTGCTAGAATAAGTATTCCAACTCTCAGAATATATATTCTAAACTTTTTAAATCTTTTTTTATATTGTTTATGAACATGTTTTGGCAGTTTTTTTAAAAAAAAAATTGTGTTTTTCTATTGCTATGGGCAGTTTTGAAAAAAATGATAATTTACAAAAAAAATATATATATAGACAAAGTAAAAGCTATATGACTTTTTTAGCCAAATTTTCTGAAAACTATTACTGTTTTCAAATTTTACGTTAGAATTAATATACAAAAAAAAGGCTTTGAAGAAAAGTTCTTCCAACAAAGTTACGAGTTACGGACATAAGAATATTTGAGAATACGGTTAATATGAACATTTTGGAATTTCAAAATTCTGGAAAAACATAAAAGATGGTTTCTAATTAATTTCTATTTGAAATAATATTATGAAAATTAAATAGTTTAAAAAGACATGAAGTTGGTAAGAACAGACCTATATAGTTTATAAAGGCATGAAGTTGGTAAGAACAGACTATTACAACATAAAATATATTCATTAATATATATTATTATATTCTATATATTATTATTCGATTAAATAGGATTATTTCTATAAAGAAGTCACAAATGCTTATGTTGATCTGATGCAGAATTAGAAACGACGATATCCATATCATTGTCAATTTTATAGCTGGTCCCACATTTGATAATATTCAACTGAGCAATAAACTAAAAGCATGGGTACATTAAAAAATGTTAAAATTGTGTTAAAGCCTATGATACATAACAGAAGCAAATCACGTCAACTAGTAAAACTAAAATCGGCACTTTTGAAATTTATCCAAAATTGATTAAGAAGTATCGATATACAAGCGATGGCATGTTCTTCAGTACCAAAAATTTATTTGATATCATCTTGAGGTTACTCTTATTTTCAACATTTAAAGCCTGTTTAACAAAAAAAAAAAACTTTTCAGAACGGTTGAATTATTTTAGTTTCCTAATTTACTGTATCTTAAATTTATACTAATCATTAAATACTCGACCGTTTGTTTCTAATTACTAACACTAGTAGTGTTTATTGCCGTCTCAAAGAAACTCTTATGATGATGTCTCTAGCAGTTTTATTTCTAACCAACCCAAAATTTATAACCAGTTTGATGAAATGATTGTTATCAATCGGATATCATTGATGAGAACGGCATATTTAAATACTGCAGCTACCAATAAAACCGTAAGTATTAATTAAAAAAAAAAACCGTAAGGGTATGTTGTTTAATGCCAACGGAACCTACTGAGTAACGACACAATATTTTAAAACGAACCTTAATTATCCGTCTATGTCTAAGTTTTTTTTTAAATAATGTTTAAAAACTATATCTAAGTTTTAGAGCTATTAATTAATATTAATAGTAAGTAATTGATCGACCTTCTGTACCAAATGCTCGTGGTCAGTCCTCACTACTCAGTCTATGCCTAAGATTTAGAGCTACTTACTAACTAATACTAATAATAAATTATTTATTAGACCTTGTGTCTTTTTAAGTTTTCATTAGACCATTTCCATTAGACATATTGAAGAGGGTGTCTTAATATATAATTAAAAAAAATTAATATTGTAAAATAATTTTTTATGAGAATGTGAGACACTATGTCTAAAGTGTTTTCATAAAAACACTTTTATTGAGTTTGTTATTGTCTTGAAGACACCCATAATATAATATTAGTATTTTATAATTAAATTTATGTTAAAACACTTACAAAAATTTATGCAATGTGGATTCTCTTAGTTTTAGAACATAAGCATATTGGGTAGAGACTCATTAAATCTCTCATATATATTATTTTAACATTTTTATTTTTATTATAAATTAATAATTCATTCTAATTTCCAACAATTATGTTTTCACCAGTTCCCTAATTTAACATCCACTAAAGACCAATAATGATTGAATTCAATAAACTCCTTCTGATATTCTATTTATTTTCCACATGAATGTGAAATAAATAAAGAGATTTTTTGCAAACTACCATGTTTTTGTTTTTTTTATTTGAAAATATCTTATTTTTTTATTTATTTTAAATTAATATTTTAATATATATGATGTGACAATTTTACCTTTATTTAATTTACATGTCATTTATTTTTAATAAGTAAAAATAAATTTTCTAAATAATAACAATTATTATTATTATTTAAAAAAGTTTTGAGATAAAGATGTTTTATTGATTTTATATAATAAAATCCACTTACATAACCATTTGAAGCATAGAAAAATTAAAACATAAGTTTTTCATGATTACTCTAACTAATGTTTTGCTTTCAACATTCATGTACAACAAAATATAAAACAAAAACAGAGCATTGACTCCTATAAGTAACGTGAATCAAATATGGATTATTCAACAACAGAGAATAAAGCCTTCATTTGAATTTCATTTGATAAAAAAATCATTATTTCTCACCTGAAAAGGAAATTGTTTAGAAGTTTATTAAGTTTAGAAAATTTTGGTCCAGAGAATTGTTTCGTCGAAGATGAAGATGTTGTAATTTTTTTGGAATTTTTTATTTTAGTTGATTAATAAAATATATTTAAGGGATTTTAAAGAGATTTTCTTTATGTTTTTCTAAATAAAAATTTTATTTTTCTGTAAAATAAAAGATATGCTCGATTTTATTTTTATTGATTTTTTCTAAAATTTATATTCAATTTTAAAAGAGTATTTTAGTAAAACAATACCAGTATTTTATTTTAAAAATAAAATAAATAAAAAGAATATATTTTCAAATAAAAAAACTGAAACAAGTATTTTTTCAAAATTGTGTTTATATTTACATATGGATGACGAAAATTAAGACGGACCCACTAAATAATACAAATATGTCAAAAGAAAAGGGACCACCAATTTGATTATAAAACCCACCTCTCTAATCACATCCCAAAGTGGCCAACTCTTTCTCATGAGAGCTTCCACAATCAAAATAAAAACATTTTAGCCAAGAAACCCCCAATATGGAGTCTATATCACAAACACTAAGCCAAGTGTTAGATCCCACGACGGCTCTTCTCATCGTTGCCTCACTACTCATCTTCATCGGCCTCATCACACGGCGGCGAAGGCTTCCGTATCCTCCCGGGCCACGAGGTTGGCCCATCATAGGCAATATGTTAATGATGGACCAACTCACCCACCGTGGTTTAGCCGATTTAGCCAAAAAATACGGCGGCTTGTGCCATCTCCGCATGGGATTCCTCCATATGTACGCCGTCTCATCACCGGACGTGGCTCGACAAGTTCTTCAAGTCCAAGACAGCGTCTTCTCAAACCGGCCTGCAACTATAGCTATAAGCTATTTGACTTACGACCGAGCGGACATGGCTTTCGCCCACTACGGACCGTTTTGGAGACAGATGAGAAAAGTGTGTGTCATGAAGGTGTTTAGCCGTAAACGAGCTGAGTCATGGGCTTCGGTTCGAGATGAAGTAGACAAAATGATCCGGTCGGTCTCTACTAACGTTGGTAAGATAGCTCAAATATTCACTCTTGCGATGTGCGCTTATTATATATATGTAAAAACTCAAAAATCTTTTGTTTTTCTTTGATATGTATTTTAACGTTCAACCAAAAATTTGTAGGTAAGCCTGTAAACGTCGGGGAAGAAATTTTCGCTCTTACCCGCAACATAACTTACAGGGCAGCGTTCGGGTCAGCTTGCGAAAAGGGACAAGACGAGTTCATAAGAATCTTACAAGAGTTCTCTAAGCTTTTTGGAGCTTTTAACGTAGCAGATTTCATACCATATTTCGGGTGGATCGATCCTCAAGGGATAAAAAAGCGTCTCGTGAAGGCCCGTAACGATCTTGACGGATTTATTGACGATATCATCGATGAACATATGAATAAAAAAGAGAATCAAAACGCTGTGGATGATGGGGATGTTGTTGATACAGATATGGTTGATGATCTTCTTGCTTTTTACAGTGAAGAAGCCAAATTAGTAAGCGAGGCAGCGGATCTTCAAAATTCTATCAAACTTACCCGTGACAATATCAAAGCTATCATCATGGTAATTATATTTTTTTAAAGCACTAGTCAAAGTCATTTATTCTTTATGCGTTACGTTATAAAACTTATCCAGACAGAAAAAAACGTTACTTCACGTGTTTTGTAAACTGTCTTCCTATGATCTCTCTTTTTAGTTGCTAGGTTAGTCTAGTTTTCTATTCAGTTTTCGTTATATATAAAACATAACATTAAAACGAAAAATAAAAACTTATCCATTAATCAGTTATGTTTTTAAATATGTTTTGGAACTATATAATTATGTTATTAATTTAATGTTAATTAATTAATTTTATTTTATTTAACAGGACGTTATGTTCGGAGGAACGGAAACGGTGGCGTCGGCAATAGAGTGGGCCTTAACGGAGCTATTACGGAGCCCCGAGGATCTAAAACGGGTCCAACAAGAACTCGCTGAAGTTGTCGGACTTGACCGACGTGTGGAAGAAACAGACATGGAAAAGTTGACTTTTCTTAAATGCACACTCAAAGAAACCCTAAGGCTACACCCACCGATCCCTCTCCTCCTCCACGAAACCGCAGAGGACGCTGAAATCGACGGTTACTTTGTTCCCAGGAAATCGCGTGTGATGGTTAACGCGTTTGCGATTGGACGTGACCCAAACTCTTGGGTTGACCCGGAAACGTTTAGACCATCGAGGTTTTTAGAACCGGGCGTACCTGATTTTAAAGGAAGTAATTTCGAGTTTATTCCGTTCGGGTCGGGTCGTAGATCATGCCCGGGTATGCAACTTGGGTTATATGCGCTTGAGTTAGCCGTGGCTCATATATTACATTGCTTCACGTGGAAGTTGCCTGATGGGATGAAACCAAGCGAGCTCGATATGAGTGATGTGTTTGGTCTCACGGCTCCTAAAGCCACGCGACTTTTCGCAGTGCCAAGCACGCGCCTTATCTGTGCTGTTTAAGTTGTGGTTCGAGCCACGTGGAAGGGGTTTGGTATGGTTCTTGCAAGGGAAAACATGTGCACGTTATATGTATGTACAACGTGTATTCTTGATGAACACATAAATGGCTCTCTGTTTGCTTTTTTTTTTTTGGTTGGGATTTTTCCTTGATGAAATGTAACCGGTAAATTTTAGCATTTACAAAGATGCAATAATGATCCAAGGATCTTGAATTTGTTTGGAAATTTTAAAACACAGCATTTACATATCACAACGTATAGCACATTCATCATGCGTAGGTACTCTACGTGGTAACGTGGACTAAGGAATATTAAGAATATTTTCATTCAATATTTCTCAAAATATCTACCGAAGATATTAAGTGTCTAAAATATAATAATTAAGACTGTAACTAACTAGCGGTGCCTTGTGTGTGTGTGTGGGTGGTGCAAGCATAAGAAAATGACAAAATTATAGACTAAAATTGAGTTGAGAAGCATGATGAAAATCGCTAAAATTAGCTATAAGCCAAACGTAGTACTTAAAGCTTTTAAAGACTGTAATGAAAACTATCTAAGCCACACAGCTTTGCAAAGAGGTTGGTTCGAGTAGGCTTGTCTTGTCTTCCAGAGAAGACAGCTTCTCGACCCATCAAGTTATAGCATTAATATATATTTTCACCAAATAATTGACATTGCGTTAAAAAATTTTAAAACCACTGTTCATAAATATTTGTACTTGTGATTGTGATTGTGGGGACATCGAGTTATATACTCCGCCATATTCATAAAAAAAAAGTTTGTCTGGTAAGGACACTTAGATTTTATGAAATAAATGCAAGTGATGGATGGCTTTAAATAAATATATATTTTTTCTTAAAATGATAAGATTGGGATGGGTGTGGGTGTGTTCCTTGCCGTTTTATTTTTATTTTTTACGAACTCAATTCTAATTAGTTTTTTTTTCAATATAAGAGAAAAAGATAAAATTTAGGAAATAGAATGATCCAGTTAACACTAAAAACCACTGGAAAAGACCCTGAACCAGAGCATTAAAACAATGAAAAACTTTCCCTGTTTATTCTTCACGTCCCAGATTGCCTCCTGGGATTTCTTGCGTTTTATTTATTTAGAATTGAATTTATTCCAATAGACCACGAGCAGTGAAGAACAGACCACTGAGATCCATGATACAAAGGCGTTTGGAGTATTATATAGATCTATCTAGCTCTCTTAGTAAACATTTTTGCACGTGATTTTTTGAGTATAATTGTTTTCTTATACGTGATTTTAACACGTTAACTCGATTTGAAATAAATTTAATAAGGCCTCGAAAATAAAAATGGCTCGAATTTCTAGTCACTTTTTTCAGACATTAGAATCCACATTTTCAGTTTTGTCTCTTATTTTTATTTATATATTTTTTTTGTATAAAAAGGAAACAAGAAGGAGTAGGTATTAAAAACGCCGGCAGGTGGCATGCATGGTAAGTGAAAACGGGTGACATGTGATGGTGGCTTCACCACGACGACGTTTTAGCCAATTACAACGCATACGTTGTCTTCTTTCGTGGGCGTCGAAGAACGTTCAAATAAAGACTGATGATAAGTAACAAACAAACAAAGGAAAAGAAACCCTAATGTCTACTTTCAATTAATGAATTTGTTTTTTGGTCTAAAATTCAGAACATGTGAAACTAAGGAGGTCCCAGTTTTGTACCATACGCATCTATTAGATTTTTCTATTGGAGATAAACAGGATTTGAGAATATATAAACGACAAATATGCCATTTTATTAATTTCTGGAGTTAAAAGTTCAACATCTGAGATAAGTAAACAAGAGGGTAGATCTAATGTTTATCAAATTTAAAGTAATAGGCTGAAATCGATACTTTTATTTATTCTTTCGAGGCACTCTCTAACAAAACCAGCTCGCATCAAATCAATATGTATGTTTGTTTTGTTTGTCAAGTTTTGATTTGCTACATTGTCCATAGATATATGAGTGAGTGACCTTCCACCATATTGGTCACATATTCACCTATAAATGTTGAGATCGAACGGTGAGTGTTTAGTGTTATATATGATTAGCTCACTTTCTTCTATATAATTATTAAACCTTCTTACATCAATCTGAAAATCATCGTTGACCTTTCAATTATTGTTCGATTGAAAGCGATCTGACACCCTTTTCACAAGTCTGTTTAATATTCACTTGAAAACGAATCTTGTTTCATCACTAATTAAGGAATTATGTGATCATATTGACGGAGAGAAAGAAATGGCTTATGAAATTTAATTTCGATTAGATCACTCAATTTTAATCATCTCAATTATTCTGTTAAAATGTGACGAAGGTCTTTGACCTGTTATCAGTGACAATACTTCATTTTTCTAATGAAATCCGCAATACATTGCACCTTGTTTCATCAACTCATAGGGAATAAAAATCTTATAAGTTTGGCTCAAACAAAATAAATTATATAGAAAAACGTTGGAAAAAACAAAACTCAAGTAGTAGTCACTCCGGTCTCCACGATAGATTCTTGTCACGGAGACGCAAAATTAGGAAGGTGACAAATTTATAGCAAATCCAATGAGTTGTCAAGGCCGATTTTATGAATATAAATGTGATGAGGTCAACAAATGAATAAACTTTTGTGGGTTATTTTATAAATTTACGGTGGAGTATATTCTTAACTTGGATGGACCACGGGTCGATGAAGAAAGAGAACAGAACACTCTGCATGAGACAAGACATTTGTTTTAAAATATTTATTTCAGCCTTAAAACAATCTTATACTTGGTGACTTTAAACATCAAACGCTAATGGTTCTTTTATAATTATACAAACTCAAAATATATTAAATGGCTCTTGGTTTATTAGCCCTTCTTAAAACCTTTTGGATGAGTAAATACAAAAAAAAAATGAAACTTCCACGCAAAATTGTATTTAAATTAAAATAGCAAAAACAATGGTCGTAATCATCTTCTCCCAATTATACTATCGTTTAAATCACGAAAACGAATTTTTTTTCCAAACTTTGATTTTTGTTTTGTTTACTGTTTCGACTTTTCTCTATATAGAAAAAAGGAAACAAGAACGGCTAAGCTAAAACACCGTCATGGTCAACAAAGGCGGTTCCAACTTCCACGTGGTGGAGGATAAGGATAATTAAATATGACGACGTTTCATACAAATAATTACAATACGGAAGCTCTCGTCTTTCGCCGACGTCGAAGAACGGTAAAATAAAGACTGACTAAGCAAACATACAAACAAACTCATTACAACCCTTACTTTTATGTCTAAGTCTAACGTACAACGACTTTATCTTATGTCTGTCTTTTAATTCAAACATTTGAAGTTTGATTACAAAACGTGATACGTTTCTAATTTGATTTCGTTCAGAGTGTGTCTCGAAAAACAGGGTAATATGTGTCGATTTCTAGTCTTTCTAGAATCTGCTGAGTTTTCCATAGATATGAAGAGTGACCTTCTACCATATCGGTTACATCCACCTGTAAAACGTTGAGATCGAGATTTCAATTGATACGATTATGATTGAAACTCCTACAATTATTGAAAGTGATGTTATATCTTTTTTTAATTACTAAAATATTCACTCCCATCAACTAATTTTAATGGATAATACTTACAAGGGACAAGAGAAAGAGATGGCTTACATTTTCGATTCCAGGGATACAAATTGGTTGGATTCCGGCTAATCCTTGGGATAATAAACTGTTGAAAGATCAAAGTTAGGATTGAAAGAGTAAGTTGGTTTGTAGGTGAAGAGGACATAAATTGAAATAGTGTAAGTTATTAAGTGTATGTATGTACCTAGCGCGAAATGCAACACCGAGTGTCCAATCGTTTGTGGCATAAACATTGATGAATCTTCCAGCTACCATCTACCAAACAGGACCGGAGATTAAAAGCAAAAAAAATAACTCATTTAAGATTTGATTACTATGGGTTATGGATATGTTTTGGTAATGTAATGAATTCACAGTCAATTAATTACCTTCCTTATGTCTCGCCAGTTTTCGCTGTTGATTGAAATGGGTGCTCCAAGAAGAACAACTCTTTCCACAAGTTCAGCTGCCAAGACATGTTACATGTTAGAGTCTCAATAAGAAATACTCAAAAATTAAAGCAATCTTTTAAGTAGCACAAGGGAAATACCGTTTTGTTCTGTCTCGGCCAAAGTTTTGAGGCATTTGAAGATGACACGCGCACCAAGGGAAAAACCCACGAGAGTGATGGGTCTGACAGTTCATAATTTGAAGAAATATAAGTAACAGAAGGGATATATCCTATATGTATAACTTTCTAAAATAGATATTTCATATTCATTTCCTTGCAGTAGTCATGAACTCTATACCTATTTCCTTGCAAGCCTTTTTGTAGCACTTCAGCTAGAAGTCTTCCCGCTTTATCCGACCTAAAGGAATAAGATTATATGTGCCACAGATTAAGTTAGAACGCAAAAAAAACAACACAAAGGTTTCATCCTTAGTTGGAGATGTGAACGGGTAAATGGTGAATGATGCACCGTGCATCATCTTCGTTCATAGATTGACTACTTAGCTAGGGAAAAGGTGTTACCTATCAATAGCAATACTCCATTTGCTATCTATGAAATCAGCAGCTACTAAGATTGTTGCTGGCCATGCCAATGCCAATAAAAGAGAGCTCAACACCGTGTGCATTGCTCCTTGTTTCATCAATTCCATGGCAAGTCCTGGGGGAAATCATAACGAAAATCACAATGTTTTTAGAAAATTGACGTTGTTACAGCAAAATAGTTATATAGTAGGATTAAAACCAGTTACTTGAAGTAAGCCAATCCTGAATTGCAGTGCTCACTAAGATAAGATTATTGGACTCCCATTGGAGTGTGTACCTGAAATAGTAAAGACCAGACTGTAAGAAGCAAAAACAGCACAATTCTTGAGAATAAGACACAAACATGAATGAGAAAAACTAATGTAAGTAGTAGCTGCAGATATTACATCCTATTTCCTTTTGAAGATACCAAAGTTCTCACACAGCATACCTCTCCAAATTGCTAGTTAACCCTTCCCATGGTTTCACAAAATCTTCTTCCTCAAAAACAACACCAGAAACCAAGACTTCTACTGCTAACCGCTGTTGCATTGATTTCAACAAACGTTTTTAAGTCAGTGAAAAACGTGGCCTTCTCAGAGCAAGGAGATCTCCAAATGAAAGAGGGAGAGGAGAGACAACTAATGTTTTGATACTCCAAAATGTTAAACTATGTTAGTACGTTACAATGATCTAGCAGCAGAGGAAAATAGGCACTCACTCCTTGATTATGATTTTCGCCAATCGCTTTAAATTCAAACTCATCAAGGTCCCCAATTCTCCGTGCCATCTTAGTTCCAGTCAGACCAGCTCCAGCAGCTGGATGCGAAAACATTTAAAAAACCAAGCATAAGTGACATCGTAGACGCTCCTTCACAAAAATTTAATACATTGGTAAAGATGAAAGAGAAGCCAAAACACTAGTGGCTAATTGTAAGCGCACTGATTAACCCATATACTGCAAAAGTGAACTCATCTACTTTTATTTACCTCCAAACGATGCTGCAACTGCAACAGAGCCAGCAACAGTTCCTGCAGCACTAGCCGCAGCAGCAAACCCACTAGCTCCAATCACCGGCACAAGTGTGCCCAGTGTTGGTGCCAATGCACCAAACCCTGCAGCAATAGCTGGAGCAGCCAATCCTGTTGAATATAACAACGTAAATGAAAATAGGTAACCAATTCAAAATGCACTCTTATTTACAAGGTTAACACTTTGAATTTTCCGTACCACCAGTGATGGCCATCAAAGTGCCCCCTGTAATAGCAGCGGCACCAATGATGCCTCCACGCTTCCACTTAGCCCATGTCGTCTTAGGAGACAGAGCGTCTTCATCCTTCATTTCACTAGACTTCTTAAGGGCCATGGCAGAGCATGCGACCATTGTTTCAATTGCTTCCTAGAAATCAAAGATCTCTAAATTTGAATATATTGTAACAGTGATAGAAAATATGAAATGATCATTCAATAAATAACTGCCAGGGCAAAAGGAAAACAAAGAAAAAATGCAGATAGACGGTACAAGATGAAAAAGGAATAGAATTTAAAGCAGCATTAATTTCATATCTTAACTCAGAGCAAGATTGCTTATCCGTAACGATGATGATACTATGTAGAAGAATTAAATTTCACAATGAGCTTGTTCTGGAAGAAATAACAATACGAACCACTTTAATCCACTCAATGTTAAACCAGGTCGCCAATAAACGGAGAGCAACACGGTGACGCGCATCATAGCCTTTTCTACGCTTACATTTCTTATTCTCTTGATACTTATCTGACAAGCAAGCAGAAAGTAGTTCATAAAGAACATTAATCTTCCTCTGATGACTAAGCAATGTAACTTCCTCAACAGATTTCTCATCTTCAAGAACTTCAGGCTTGTGGCTTCCATCTATAATAACAACACCCGCTTTAAGACTCTCTGTTTCAGCAGCATCACCCTTATCTTTATCCTTATCCACATCAGTATCTTTTGGTTTTACTTCTGGAACTGCATATTTCTCACGGCATTCGTTTTCGTATTCTTGATGCTTTTCCTTCTTAGCATCTATAGATATAGAGCTTTGAATGCTATGTACCATAGCATCAGCAGCTTTAGCTAATGCCATCTCTTGCTCCACCATCTCGGTAGAAGCATCACTCGCTTCTTCTGATAGTAACCTTGTAAACTACAAGAAATCAAAAATAGAAGTTGATTCGAACACTAACTCAACAAAGATATCAGATCTATAGCACCAAAATTAGAACTCCGGAATAGCCATACCGCACCGATGTGGTGCTTAGCCGGAGAAGAGCAAGCTGTTTGCTCGAGACCAAGCCAAGCCGATGAACCAATCTCGAGACATCTGTACAAAGAAACGAATTACAAACACAGCTCAAACGAAATGATACACAGATATATAAGCAAATAATTAACTCAATAACTTGATGATTTCAACATGACTAAACAACCAAAATTCAAAATCGATTCAAACGATAAGAGATTTTGGGAGATCACCTGAAAACGGGTCGAAGAAGTCCAGAACTTTCGTGTACCCAAAGGCCAGGGTCATCGGAGACAGAATCTCCGCTACTACAATTGCTTCTTCGCTCTTCTTCACCTCCGTCGTCATCTTCTGCCGCAGGGGTCCCCAGCGGCTGAGTTTGGTTGATTTGCGCTTGGTTGAGAGCGATCGCGAATAATGCTGCGGCCGCATATCTCTGCGTCGCCGTCAAATTCGACGTAGCTTCCACCATCGAATCCGAAACAAACGTTTGATTCAACGATCAGCCAATCAAAACCATGAAAGCGAAAAAATCGTTGGAAGTCAGATCACCGTCAAATTTCGAAATCCCGAGGAAGATGAATTCCGTGATATGAGTCATCCGTTTTAATTTCCCTCCTGGTCAAATAGCAAGGAGACATCTGTCTTCACTCAGTTGACTTGACTCATTAACCCAAACGACGTCGTTAGAAGTGAAAAGCAAAAAAATAAAAAAATCTCCGTTGCCGGGACTCGAACCCGGGTCTCTCGGGTGAGAGCCGAGTATCCTGACCAGCTAGACTACAACGGATTTGTGTTTACTCTCATAATGTAAGATATGTAACAGTGTAATAGAACTGAGAATTTGTTGAACCATAGAATCCGCTTGCACCATACTCGAATCATGACTGGACTGTAACTCTATCGTCCGTGCGTGTAAACTACTGTAAAGGTCTCGTGGATACAAAGTTCAAAACATACTTCTGAGGTTACAGTTACACAGATACAAGTTTTTTTTTT
>CM051386.1:1948387-2073387 GCA_028015245.1 Cardamine occulta
TTTTGGTAAAGACACAGATACAAGTTTGGAACATACATAAGATGTTTTATTTCATCTGTTGAACCGTAATGTGTGTGATTCTACATGGAACTCCTACTCCCTCCACGACACTCAGAGAGCCACAAGTCTATGTGTTCTACTATATGTTGCCTCACTTTGTTCACTGCATCTGGTGAACTGCAATTCTTCGAATCACCTAAAATTGAGGGAAAAAATGGATAATTTTTTTTTAACAGCTGTTTCAGTTTTTGTGTTTTGAGTTAAGTCATCATCAGAAAGAAAGAGAGCAGAGGCTTGTAATCTATACCTTCAATGATCATTGGAGATTGAGGGCATCCTCGAAGATCACTTCCATGACCACAGTTGTGGCAGGTGATGATGTAGGAAGGCACTGTGTTGTCAAGCATTAAGTAGTCAATGTTTCAGGAGAACATTTCTATGAATGATACTTGACAGAATAGATTAAGCCCGAGTTAAATTTATATGGTTTTGATAAAAAAAAAAATGGAGTCTTACAGTCAGGGGATGAGGTCTGTTTGGAGGCATGACGCCATGGATCTTGTGACCCATTTGTGAAGATGATTTTCGTTGCTGCAAGCAAAATTGAGAATTAGAACTTAGAAGACTGAAAGAAACTGTTTGAATGTGCAAAAGAGTAAGAGGAGCATCCAAAAGTTTTTTGATGTTTACATACCAGCAATTCTATCACCTCCATAGTACAGGTTTGTTGCATCAACTTCAGGGTAAACACCTTTCCCAAACAAACTCTTGCATAGATCTAAATGATACCTATGAAATCAAAAGAAATGTAAGAGGGATGACAACAAAGAATCGATAAATACGGCTAATGCATATAAGCTTGTGACTGTGTGTACTTTGTATTGATTTCATGAGACCGGATGCTATCGTTTGCAGGTGCCACCTGGAAATACGCCACTTCAGTGCAAACTTGGAACCACCAAAGCCTATCTGAACTCTCTGGGGTGACCGCAGTGTCTAGCAGATGCTTCCGGCTATATGTTTTAGCACTTAGCCCGAAAACTTTCACACAAAACTCTTTAACATATTTAGCATATGCTTCCTGTAAACACCCAAAATAATGGGTCAGGGAACACATTTTTTTTTGTATTCAAAGCTAATTGAGGATCTTTGATCATATATATATACGCCAAGCGTAAGCAAAAGAGTGAGAAAAAGCAAAGTTACCACTAAATCACCACCATTATTCTTAGCTTCCACGAGTGGAACACATAGTTTATCTGGATTTCCATATTGAACCTGCCAAATTCTGAAGATAAATATCTAAACTAGAAAGAAAATGAGAATCAAATAATATAAAATGAACATGTATGTATGTATGTATATTCGTACCGCAACAACTTCTGCATCCGCTATCAAGTATAAGAAATCAGCATCAACATCAAGCTGCAGATTTCAGAAACTTAAACCTATTAGAGACAGACTTCTTACTTCCTTAATTGTTTGGATTCAAAGTATAGAAAAAGAAACAGCAAAGCTAGACCTCAGTGGCATTGAAGAGAGCTTTCACTGCCTTGTTGTTCACTTTAAGCCCTAGTTCCACGAGTTTATTAGTCTCTTGTAGTGCAGCTTTACATTCTGGTCCAACCGACTCACCTATCTGCTCAATAAGGTTTTGATACTATCAGCAACTAAACTCAATGAAAAGACACATCATGTCTTCACTTAAAGTTTAATCATGTAGTTGTAACGAACACCTGTTGATCATATTCAGGGAATTCGTAGACAGCACGAACAACTGCAGAACTAGCGAGGCTTCCACATGTTAAATGAGGGAACTTAAGCCGGAACCAAGCACTCAAAGCTCCAGAATACGACGCTCCAAAGAAGAACCACGGATTCTCAACATTGCCACTTCTATTAAACTTAACATTCAAAGTGTCCTGCATCCACAAACGTCCCAAAAACATGTTAAGCTTCTCGAACATATGATCCTAGAGAAAACAAAACCCACAAAATTACTTGCCTGGTAAAACTGACGGAAAGCAGCCAAATCGAAAAGAGCCTGTTTAGAAGAAAGATACTTGAGATTCTCAGTGGCTAATGAGTTAAACGGTGAGCTCTTTCCGTAATAACGATGCTCAAGTGAAACAATGCCTGCTTCAAACTTCTTTGCTAACACCTGAAGAACATGTTTTATCAGAATTATTGATGTTATGAGAAAAAAAATCAATCAATAAAATGATTAGTTTTTGTGAAAAAATCTTACAGTTAAGTAATCGTTGGGGATACCGTTACAAGGACCTTCACCGCAGATTATCAGGAAGATCGGTCCGTCTGGAACTCGTAAAAAGTCGAGATATTCATAGTATCGCTGTCTGAATTTCCGATGATCCTGAGAAACAAAACAATAAATTCGAAATTCCCAGATGAGTTAAAATTTATAGACTTCGCAACGAAATCTTAAGAGTCTCTTTTTGAATCGGATTCTCAATTTTACCAACGCAATATTCAAATTGAACAAGAAAACGAAATCGGGAAGATTGATTACGTATGGAGAGTAGTGGTCTAGGGTTTGATTGAACCAGAGCTCATCTCTCGTCAAGTACTTGCCGCTTTCGGACAATCCATGAGAGATCCTACGAGGTTGCAGTAATCCATGAGACAAGCTCGAATACGAAAAGAGGATCGTGATGATGGTGAGTAGAGCAAAACCAAGCGCCGACGACGACATTTCTCGCCGTGGAAATCGATCGGTGGAAGTTTAAAACAAATGGACAAAAAAAGAAACAAAATTATGATTTTTTCTATTTTTTATTTTTATTTCTAAACTTGCAAGGACAATATAATGATTAGAAAAATGTTTCCCCAATTTGTTACAAAAATAATATTTTAAAAAGCATGGATTATAGTGCAGCGGACTTCAAATAAATTTCAAATTATCTTAAAAGAAACCAAATTTATATATTTTTGTTGGACTTACTTTAAAGACTTTAACTTTACTCTCTCTCTCTCTCTCAAATGAATCACACTCATGGCGACACTTCTCTCACCTTCTTCAAGCTAGTTTTCATTGTTCTTCACTGAAACGGATCTATGGCCATGGGAACATCTCTGTTATTCCTTTTCCTCATTATTCACTCGCCGTTATTTTTAAACGCCGATGAATCTCAGGCCGAGATTGGTGCTCTCACGGCGTTTAAACTCAACCTCCATGACCCTCTCGGTGCGTTAACTTCTTGGGATCCTTCAACTCCAACGGCTCCATGTGACTGGCGTGGCGTTGGCTGTACTAACCACCGTGTTACTGAGATCCGTCTTCCTCGTCTCCAGCTCTCCGGACGAATCTCCGATCGTATCTCCGGCCTACGCATGTTACGGAAGCTTAGTCTCCGGTCAAACTCTTTGAACGGTACTATCCCTGCTTCACTCGCTTACTGCACGCGCCTACTCTCCGTTTTTCTTCAGTACAACTCACTCTCCGGGAAACTACCTCCGGCGATGAGGAATCTTACTGCTCTTGAGGTCTTTAACGTTGCTGGAAACCGTCTCTCCGGTGAGATCTCCGTTGGTTTACCATCGAGTCTTAAGTTCCTTGACATTTCGTCGAACACCTTCTCTGGTCAGATACCGAGTGGACTAGCTAACTTGACTCAGCTCCAGCTTCTAAATCTCTCGTATAATCAGTTAACCGGCGAGATTCCGGCGAGTCTCGGAAAGCTACAGAGTCTTCAGTACTTATGGCTTGATTACAATCTCTTGCAAGGGACATTTCCGTCTGCTATCTCAAACTGCTCATCCCTCGTTCACTTGAGTGCTTCGGAGAACGAAATCGGCGGCGTGATTCCCGCCGCGTACGGCGCTCTTCCGAACCTTGATGTCCTTTCGCTTTCCAACAACAATCTCTCCGGTACTGTGCCGTTTTCTCTCTTCTGCAACACATCGCTTAGGATTGTTCAGTTAGGGTTCAATGCTTTCTCTGATATCGTACGGCCTGAGACGGCAAATTATCGTATCGATTTAAAGGTTTTGGATCTCCGGGAGAATCGAATCTCCGGCCGTTTCCCGTTGTGGTTGACGAACATTTTGTCACTTACGAATCTTGATGTTTCTGGAAATATGTTTTCCGGTGAGATTCCTCCGGATATTGGTAACTTGAAGAGATTAGAAGAACTGAGATTGGCTAATAACTCTCTTACGAGTGAGATTCCTATAGAGATTAAGCAATGTGGTTCGTTAGGTGTTCTTGATTTGGAAGGAAACAGATTAAAAGGTCAGATTCCGGAGTTTTTAGGCTACATGAAGGCTTTAAAGGTTTTATCTTTAGGTAGAAATAGCTTCTCAGGTTACGTTCCTTCATCCATGGTGAATCTTGAGCAGCTTGAGAGGCTAAACTTAGGTGAAAACAACTTGAATGGGAGTTTTCCGGTGGAGTTGATGGCCTTGACGAGTCTGTCTGAGCTGGATCTCAGCAGAAACCGGTTTTCCGGGGAAGTACCTGTGAGTATCAGCAATTTAAGTAACCTCAGTTTTCTGAATTTGAGTGGGAATAGATTCTCTGGTGAGATGCCAGCTAGTGTGGGCAATCTGTTTAAGCTAACAACCCTTGATTTGAGCAAGCAGAATATGTCCGGTGAGATTCCGGTTGAGCTCTCTGGTTTGCCCAACTTGCAAGTGATTGCATTGCAGGGAAACAACTTCTCTGGGGTTGTACCTGAAGGGTTTAGTAGCTTGGTGAGCTTAAGGTATGTGAACCTTAGCTCTAATTCCTTCTCTGGCCAGATACCGCAGACTTTCGGGTTTCTTCGGTTGTTGGTTTCTCTGTCTCTGTCAGATAATCACATCTCTGGCTCTATTCCATCTGAAATTGGAAACTGCTCTGCTCTTGAAGTTCTTGAGTTAAGATCAAACCGGCTAATGGGTCATATTCCAGCTGATCTCTCTCGTCTTTCGCGTTTGGAGGTGCTTGACTTGGGTCGGAACAACTTGTCAGGCGAAATCCCACCAGAGATCTCTCAGAGCTCGTCTCTCAACTCATTGTCACTTGACCACAATCATCTTTCTGGAGTCATACCTGGATCTCTTTCTGGTTTATCAAACTTGACGAAGCTGGATCTTTCTGTTAATAACTTAACCGGGGAGATTCCGGCTAGCCTCGCCCTTATTTCCACTAACTTGGTTTACTTCAACGTCTCAAGCAACAACCTTAAAGGAGAGATTCCAGCTTCTTTAGGCTCAAGAATCAACAATCCATCAGAGTTTTCAGGTAACATTGAACTCTGCGGGAAGCCACTAAACAGAAAATGTGAAAGCAACACAGCGGAAGAGAAGAAGAAGAAAAGGAAAATGATTCTGATGATAGTTATGGCTGCAATAGGTGCTTTCCTATTATCACTCTTCTGCTGCTTCTACATTTACACACTCTTGAGATGGAGAAAAAAGCTGAAACAACAGTCTACAACGGGAGAGAAGAAACGTAGTCCAGGTAGAACAAGCGCAGGAAGTAGAGTTCGTAGCAGCACTAGCAGATCAAGCACAGAAAATGGAGAGCCAAAGCTAGTGATGTTCAACAACAAGATCACTTTGGCTGAAACAATCGAAGCAACTCGGCAGTTTGATGAAGAAAACGTTCTTAGCAGAACCCGATATGGATTGCTCTTCAAAGCCAATTACAATGACGGAATGGTTCTCTCTATCCGTCGCTTACCCAATGGTTCACTCTTAAACGAGAACTTGTTCAAAAAAGAAGCCGAATTTCTCGGTAAAGTCAAGCACCAAAACATCACAGTCCTTAGAGGCTACTATGCAGGTCCACCAGATTTAAGGCTTTTGGTATATGACTACATGCCCAACGGAAACTTATCTACTCTGCTCCAAGAAGCTTCTCACCAAGATGGTCATGTCTTAAACTGGCCAATGCGCCACCTCATAGCTCTTGGGATAGCTCGCGGACTCGGTTTCCTCCATCAATCCAACATGGTAAAAATTCAAAACATTCATATATTATCTTTTACAATTTAAGAAGTTCCAACTTCTAACATCTCTTGTCCCAAATAGATTCATGGTGATATCAAGCCACAAAATGTACTCTTCGATGCTGACTTCGAAGCCCATTTATCTGATTTCGGGCTTGACCGTCTCACGGTGCGATCCCCATCAAGATCAGCCGTTACATCAAACACCATTGGGACGCTAGGATATGTCTCTCCAGAAGCCACATTGTCCGGGGAAATCACAAGAGAATCCGACATCTACAGCTTTGGCATTGTCCTATTGGAGATCCTAACCGGAAAAAGACCGGTAATGTTCACACAAGACGAGGATATAGTGAAATGGGTAAAGAAACAGCTTCAGAGAGGCCAAGTCACGGAGCTACTAGAACCGGGACTACTCGAACTTGACCCGGAATCATCTGAATGGGAAGAGTTCTTATTAGGAATCAAAGTCGGACTTCTTTGTACCGCGACGGATCCTCTTGACCGACCAACGATGTCTGATGTTGTTTTCATGCTTGAAGGCTGTCGTGTTGGTCCTGACGTTCCTTCCTCCGCCGACCCAACCTCTCAACCTTCACCGGCCTAACCGTTTTATTTGTCTTCCTGATTTAAATTTTATTAGTCAAAAAAAAAAAAAAACAAGAAGCAATTATTAAAAATTCAGCATTATTTATTGGTCTTTGGAGCTTCTTTAATGTCTTTTTATTGGGGATTCCGTAGTCGAATTAAATTGTTGTTTCAACTCGAGTGGTCCCACTCGAGCTTATTTATTATAGTCAACGTAATTTACGCATCCGGATTTTATACATGTGGGACCCCGCTGCTTTAGCAAGTTATGTTTTTGCGCCGAAGTGTGTTTGGTTCCGCCTAAAGGAAAAAGCACCATTCAACTAATAATAATAATAATTCTATCATATTGAGTTAACAAATTCACTAATGCGCGACTCATTTTGAAAATTTTGTTTTAATCAAAGGCTAAACTCGTTTTGGGGATAAGATTGAGAAGGAGACAAGGGAGCAGGATGATTGGTGGATGGGGCCCGTTCTTTGTCACGTGACAATAGTTTGCTGATTCTGAATATGACCGTTGAGCCACTGATGTCGTCACGTGCCTAAAGTTAGTACACCCTGACATTATTTGACTCTGATCAGTTCTGCACGTGGAAAGTCCACTGTCGAAACTTCATGTGGATCTTATTTTAAACGAACCAGCCGATGAATGATCCAGGATAAGATGATTTTAGAAAGTATTCTAGTCACATAATCGTAATTACTTAAACGACTTTGGTTTAAATGCTCTCTTAATTTTTCAAAAATCGATTCACCCTCATTTTAATTGAATTCGTATATTCAATACCATCCACCCGCGAAAAAATTGTTTGTTTCTCTATGTTTTATTCTAAAAGTTAATCATCAATCAATCTCAAAACTCAAAAGGCCCTTATAGCGTTATAATAGTTTATAGGCCCAAATCCAAATGTTGGGTCGAATCTCTTGTTAAAGATGTTGTGTTTGAATCAACAGGCCTCCATTCAAAAAAAAAAAAAAAATCTTCCATTAACCAGCAATCACAATAGAAAAACATACCTATACCACAAGTCCACATCCATTTAAACTTTTAGTTTTAGTTCATAAGTCTGTTAATCTTTGTTCTTAAACTCATATCATTTGATTGAAAACACTCAAATCATTTTCAAATAAATAAGTATTATACTCTTCGTCTTTTCTTACATTCGTTTAATCATTTTAATAATAAAACCCACCTGGTTCATATGACTTGTAGAGAACACTAGAGTGCTTGGTGCTTGCAGTTGTTTAAACCCATCGATGACATTTTAAACTTTTACTATCTTCTTGTATTTTATTATTACTCTCACTCATATACTATTACAGTCCATAGATGCATACTCTTTCTTAACATATATAATGACCAATCATCGTCTCTTTTTTTCACGATTTCAAAATTTAGTCTATTGGGTCTTTCCAATCGTATAAGCACATGACATTATCATGTAAGTGGTGTCAGCCATAGTTGATCAGTGCTACTGCTATATAGTTGCATCCATAGACGTATGTACAGAGTATATATAGTGATAATACGTTTCTCCATTGAACCAACACGGCAACACTATATCTATTAAGTGTTAATATGATAGACAATAATAAATTTGAAAATATAAAAGAAATTTTGACCATTGAATATTCTTTTCTAATTTTTTTAGGGAAATGCTAAATTTACTAACATATTAGTAGAGATTTGAACAAGTTGAGAAAATAAAATGAGAAATGTCGGAAAGAAGCTTGTGGATTACATTTCTAGTATATAAAGCATAATGAGATTACTATACATAGATATATTATGTGTGTGCCCATTTTGTGTATGACGCATTATGTTAGTGGGAGGAGACAAAAAGGAATGAGTGAATCTCAAGATTGTTGTGTGATTAGAAAGAGCTACATTGTGCTAGTTAAAAATCCACATGTGATTTCTACAAAACAGTTCTATGATATTACAGACGTGTGTAAAATTGTAACAGTTGAACGATTTCTGCTTGTGATCGATCCTCCCGTATTTTTCTAGACTTGACATGACCCTTTAATAATTAAAATGGCCATGATCCAATAAAATCATAATGATTTGTCATCAAATGATCTTAAGAAAGAATTTGGAGAAATGTTATTGTTACAAGTTACAACTGACAACCCACACAACTCACAATTGGCAAGGGTGTAAAATGACCTTAAGTGGGTCGCACTACTATCTTTCTTTTGCCGGTTACGCTAGCCGATCTTTCACTCTCTCTCTCTCTCAATATAAAACGTCTAACTTTGTTTTTGTTATGATTGATTTTAATATGTGATCTGGTTCTACTATATTGCATATAAAAATTATTACCTTTTTAGTGTGAAACATCTGTATTTATATATACATGCTCTGAATAACTCTACTCGAATACTTTTTGTCAACAATCTATACTAAATTACTAATAGAAACTTGTTAGAAAATCCAAGCAAGACTAAAGGGAACAAAAAAAAGATTATTAATAAGAGAAGGAAAAAGATTAAAGTAATCGAGAGAGGTTTTATTCACCGGCCAAAAGCTCAAGGAAAGGTGGATAGGACCCACTTAAGTATGATGAGTCCCGCCGATTGATTAATGACCGCCGGCCGACCCACCACCGTCCTACGTGGACATCTATTCTTCCCTCGTTTTTATGCTCCTGATTTCTGTATTTGGACTCTATCTAATACATTTACAAAGTATACCAAGTAATTATTTTTACCGTAACCGCCGACATACACAACCTTAAAATAAGAATAAATTATCTCACCCCTTACGAATAGGATTAATAACAATCTCAGTAACAAAATTCAACATTATTTAGTGCACTCCGTCGGCATACCAAACCACCTGAATCGAGCAAACGTTCACGAATCGATCTTTGTAAGAATGTATTTCTCTTCGTATCGTACAAAGTTTAGTTCGAGATTTATCAAAAAAAAATATGTCTTTCTTACTAAGTTTAATATTTTTTTTACTAAGTTTAATATTTAGCTAAACGGAAATTGATATATCTAAAATATCACGTGAAAAAAATATAGAAAGAGTAACAACACAAATTTTTTTAATCAGCGGACTCAACATATATAGCCGACTGGTGTAGCTCAGCTACGATAACACAGAGAATCTCGTTTAGTCTAAGAATGCCTAAGATTCAATGTCTTCCTGTTTCGTTGAGAACCTTCAAGTTCTGCCGTAACAAGGGGTTTTGAGTTTAAAGCTCTGTTTATTAATCAAAATAAGTCTGTCTTACAAATCAAGGGATTGAATCCTTATATAAGTAACACCAAAACCAAACCCTAATAAAATATGTAAAGTAATGAATATTCTAGAAATTTAAACGAAAACCCAAAAATAAAAGGAAAACACCAACTGTTAACGTAAAAAGAAACAAAGGAAAAAACAGAGCATAAGAGAAACACCAACACTTGATAAGCTCCCTGCATCAGGTCACCCGGGGTAAAGAGAGATTCGTCCCCGAATCTTCAAACTCATCCTGGGAAAAATCTGGAACTAAATGCTTCACGTTGAAAATGTCGGAACACCGAATATTCGGAGGGAGACGAAGTCGATATGCGTTAGCATTTATATTCTCCAAAACTTCTAAAGGGCCTATCTTCCAAATCTTGAGCTTGTTATAATCACCCGGGGAGAAACGATCACGAGTCAAGACCGCCCAAACTAAATCACCAACCTGGAACTGAACATCACGACGATGACGGTCCGCTTCAGCTTTGTACTTAGCGGAAGACACCTTTAAATTATCATGAACCTATGCGTGAATAAATGACAAATTGATGACGAAGTCTGAAGCTTGTCCATGGTCACGAGTAGCATCTGGAGTAACACCAAGATCAATAGGTCCACGGGGAACCAACCCATAGACAACACGAAATGGACTAAAACATGTACTCCTATTTACCGCATGATTATGGGCAAACTCTGCTTTACACAACACTGTGTCCCATGACTTGATGTTATCCCCCACTAAACACCGCAGCATATTACCCAAAGAACGATTGGTAACCTCCGTTTGACCATCGGATTGAGGATGGTATGCCGAGCTCATGTCAAGACTGGTACGAAGTAAACGCCACAACGATCGCCAAAAATGACTCAAAAACTGAGAGTCTCTATCGGAAGCAATGGACAAAGGTAAGCCATGGAGTCGATAGATTTCTCGGAAAAACAAGACAGCCACCTGAACAGCATCTGTTGTCTTCTTACAAGGAATAAAATGTGCCATTTTGGAGAATCGATCAACAATGACAAAAATAGAATCATTGCCACGTTGAGTGCGCGGTAATCCCAAAACAAAATCCATACTTATGTCAGTCCAAGGCTGAGTCGGGATTGGGAGTGGAATATATAAACCACTATTAGATGCATGACCTTTAGATCGTTGACAAACCATACAATGTTCCACAAACCGAGCCACATCGCGATGTACTGTTGGCCAAAAATAAGATTCAGTCACCAACTTAAGCGTACGGTCTCGACCAACATGACCTTCTTCGTGGAGCTCCTTGATCAATTGAAGTCGCAGACTGCACTCTGGGACACACAAATGATTGTTCCGAAAAATAAACCCATCCTGCAAGACAAAATCACATGAAACTCCTGTCGACAAACAGACCAAAGGCGCCCAAAATAAGGATCCACCTGGTACAATTCTGAAAAGTTAGCAAAACCGGGTACCGAGACTTGTAAAGTGGCAAGGAGAGACTGCCTACGGCTCAAAGCATTAGCCACTTTATTCATATGACTTGATTGATGTTTAATAACAAACGTAAACTGTTGTAAAAATGCTACCCAAGACGCATGTCGAGCTGAAATTTTGCCTTGACTACCCAAATGTTTCAAAGCGTCATGGTCCGTATAGAGAATAAACTCTTGATGAAAAAGATAGTGTCGCCAATATTTAATGGCTTGAACGATGGCATAGAATTCTACGTCATATGTGCTATACCGAGCACGAGAACCAGCAATCTTCTCACTAAAGAAGGCGACAGGATGTCCACTCTGACTTAGAACAGCTCCAATGCCATGTTTATATGCATCACAATGTAATTCAAAAACCACTGAGAAGTCTGTAAGCGCCAATATCTGTGTCGATGTAAGTTTCTGCTTGATGGTTTCAAACGCCACATTTGCTTCAGGAGTCCACACAAACGACCCACCTTTCATGCAATCGGTAAGAGATGCGGTAATATTACTAAAATGATGAACAAACCGGCGATAGAAAGATGCAAGCCCATGAAAACTCCGTACCTCGCTAATTGTCTTAGGAGTCGGCCAAGACTTAATTGCTTCCACTTTACTCGGATCAACTTCCAGTCCTCGGTTCGACACAATATATCCCAAGAAAAGAACTTGTGTAGCGTCGAACACATATTTTTTGCGAGCACCAAAGAGCTTCTCCCTTCTCAATATATTCAACACTTCCTCCAAATGCACCAAATGGCTATCCAAATTGGTGCTAAAAATCAAAATATCATCAAAGTAGACAACCACAAATTGACCTATAAAAGGCCGTTGTGCTTGATTCATCACCCGCATAAATGTGCTTGGTGCATTCGACAGTCCAAAGGGCATGACCATCCATTCAAAAAGTCCTTCTCGTGTCATAAACGCTGTTTTCCACTCATCCCCGGGACGAATACGAATTTGGTGGTATCCACTCTTAAGATCACGCTTAGTAAATATAGAAGCACGCCCAATCTGATCGAGGAGATCATCTAAACGAGGTATCGGAAAATGATATCGTACCGTAATTTTGTTGATAGCACGACTATCCACACACATGCGCCACGAGCCATCTTTCTTAGGGATGAGAAGAGCGGGAACTGCTGTAGGACTCAAACTTTCGCGAACGTGACCCTTGAGCAAAAGATCTTCTACTTGGTGACGGAGTTCATCATGTTCTTGGGGACTCATATGGTAATGTGGGCGATTTGGCAATACCGCATTAGGAACGAGGTCGATATGATGTTGAATATCCCATAAAGGCGGTAACTCGTGAGGTAACTCCTCTGGAAAAACATCACTAAACTTTGTAAGAATTGGGTCAAACGTAATGGGAACGGTAGCAACCGGAGACGGTGACACGGGAGATGCGACTAAGGCCCAGACCGAATCAGCTTCAGATAATTGTGATTCAAAAGCTGCCTTTGATAAAGTCAATAATGCTTTAGAGGATTGAGATGTTCGATCCCCACCTTTTAAACCATCCGTATATAACGTCGTTTCTGAAATATCCTGTTACGGTAACAATGTAACGTTACGCCCTTCAAACACAAAACTGTAGGTGTTAGTTCTGCCATTGTGAGTAGCGTCACGATCAAATTGCCATGGACGACCCAACAATAAATGGGAAGCATCCATCGGTACAACATCACAACTGAGTGAATCTTTATAAGAGCCGATAGAGAATAACACTAAAGCCTTTTTAGAGACACTAATCTCTGTTCCCGTATTCAACCAAGCAAGCTTATATGGCGAAGGATGAGCTTCTGTCTTCAGTTCCAACTTACGAACAGCTTCCCTCAAGATCACATTGGTGCAGCTACCCGAATTAATAATTAATTTGCAAACTTTGCCGTTGATCGTACATGTAGTTCGAAACAGATTAGAACGCAACCATGATTCATTTGATGCTTTTGGTAAAAGACAAATGTGATGGAGAACCAGATTATGTCCTGTATCACCACGAATAACTTCATCAATACGCTCCTCAGAATCTGATGCGTACTCATCAAAACGAGGGTCACCCTCAATCTCTGCATCTTGTGTTATTAACCCACGTTTAGCTTGATGAGGACAGGGTGTCTGCCGATGACCAGATTCACCACAACTGAAACAATGCAAAGCTCCAGTACGCGGTGGTCGCGATGCTGCGATTTAATCCGGGGGAGCACCACTTCTTGCGGCAGTGAAACGCGACGCAATATTGTCTGGTACTTGTAAACCACTAGACTCTGTTGTGGCATGGGCTTGAGAGCGATTTCGTGAAGAGGATGAATTCCAGCTGGATTTATACTGAAGTTCCATACTAATAGCTCGTTGATGAGCCTCAGAGACAAAAACTGGATTAAACTGCTGCATCGGAATCTGTAGTTGTGTTCGTAGGCCACCAATAAACCGAGAAACTAGTTGATCCTCTGTTTCTAAAAGTGTTGTCCGTGCAATCATCTCAAAAAAATCAGAGGCATACTCATCGACGGTGTGTGACCCTTGGCGAAGATTCTGAAGCTTGTTATATAATGTTCGTTCATAATTATATGGTAGAAAAGCTCTACGCATATGTTTCTTCAATCTGTCCCATGTATCAATCCTAGATTTTCCTGCTGACGTCGAAGTTTCCTTGGTCTCAGGTCCACCAAGCCAAGCGACTCTTAAATCGTGTTGCCACTAATGGAACACGCATCTCATCTGGTACTTGTTTAAATTCCAGAATCTCTTCTACCATGTTTAACCAGTCTAGGAATTCTTCTGGAATTAGAGTTCCTGCAAACTTTGGAATATCAATTCGAAACTCAGACTCCCATCAATTATTAGGGATGTGATCATTATTAGGACGAACACGAATTTGTCTATCAGTGTTAGGACGCTGTCGATCATGCTTGTTAAGTCCTTGACCTGCAAAAATATCAACATCGGAAGCGTCATCAACGTGTCGTACCCTCTGTTCTCTATGATTGCGTTGTTGATGATGATGTTGTTCTTGCTGATTCTGTAAAACTGTTGTCAAAGCGTTCTCCACGGCGTGTTGGAGAGCATCGTGGAGACTCATGGTGAAATTCTCCAGCGTAAGACGCAACTCTTCTTGTTGTTCTTCGACGGAGATCTTGCGTGGAGCCATCTCGAAAGCCAAAGATAGCAAAGGACCGAGCTTTAATTGAGAAATTAAAGCACTGGGCTCTGATACCAACTAGTGTAGCTCAGCTACGATAACACAGAGAATCTCGTTTAGTCTAAGAATGCCCAAGATTCAATGTCTTCCTGTTTCGTTGAGAACCTTCAAGTTCTGCCGTAACAAGGGGTTTTGAGTTTAAAGCTCTGTTTATTAATCAAAATAAGTCTGTCTTACAAATCAAGGGATTGACTCCTTATATAAGTAACACCAAAACCAAACTCTAATAAAATATGTAAAGTAATGAATATTCTAGAAATTTAAACGAAAACTCAAAAATAAAAGAAAAACACCAACTGTTAACGTAAAAAAAAACAAAAGAAATAACAGAGCATAAGAGTAACACCAACACTTGATAAGCTCCCTGTGTGTGTTTCTACAAACTATCATATTACTTTATCTGATGACACGCTCCATAATATCATAATTAAAAAAAAAACACATTTTCCATAAAATGAACAATTAATATAACTAACCTATTTTTTGTTTGTGCTGCATTTGGCAATCTTACCTAAATATAAAGGTTACAAAAAACAATTCTTGAATTAAGACATCTAGTCTTCCTAATGTAACAGGCTAACAGAATAACAGGATTTTTCCTCACCTTTAAAAGCGGTTTCATAGCATGCGTCTACATTTTTAACAATTTATTTATTTAATTTCCAAAAGCATGCGTCAACTTAAAAAAGAAAAAAAAATCTGCAGAAAAAAACAAGCAAAACAACTCTTCAACCCGAACATAAACATGCAATTGACACGTGCATGAAGCTTGATTCGCAGACATGTTTGTCAACGTTAGAGTTCGTTAAGAAAAAGAACAAAGTTCATAAGAAAGCCACTTATTATTTGTTGGGAAACTATAATCAAATTATGGTAAAATCAATTCATAATTACCTTCTGCATTCTGTAACTTTAAATCATAATTAGCTCATCTATAACTCTTTGTTGGGCCACGTATTATAATCCTTAAAATTAAAAATCATTTCTGCTCATTATTTTTTGGGTTTGTAATGAATATCATTTAGTTTTAACTCTTTTTGCTCATATGTTTTAAAAAAAAAATGAAATGTCTAGTCTACCATTATTCTTTTCCTCAACAATTTCTTCATGTCGCTAATAAAATGATTTTTTGAAATAAACTATATCATAAATTTTACATTAACACATATTTTTAAATATATAAAAATGGCATTTATAATGCAGCGGACTTGGTCATTAGTTAACGTCGCTTAACATAACAAAAGAGTTATTAGTATTCAACCATAGTTCTTCGATCCAGATTTCGGTGATGTTCATGTGTATATATATTTACATATAATATTTAATTTGTTTTTCAAATAATTTATGGAACTTAATTTAGAAAATCAAATATTCATGTCAATCAATCAAGATAGTCAACGTCGAAACAATGACAAAAAGTGCAACTTTTAAGCGCAACAAGTTACGTCCAAACACGTTTGATGAAATTATATATAATGGCATAGGTCCAAAGCATGCAGGACCAGATTGATCGATAGTTTCATTTTATATATATGCTTGTTTCCGTATCTTGTTTGGTGGCATGTCAAATAACCTCTTCACTAATTCATGTCATTGAACAAAAAACTAAAACTACACTTCAGATTTCTGAAAAACATGTAAATATTGATGTATCGAACGAAAAGTTTGGACTATCAAAAACAGAAAACCCTTTACCCAAAAATAAAATAAAATGTTGGACTATCATATTTTCTTAATTAATTATATCCTGGAATATAAACACACTTCTTTCAAAGTGTTACAACGACGCTCCCAATATATATATCAAATCATTTGGATACCAAAATAAGATTATAACTTTATTTTAGTTTCGCATGATATGTATATAAATTGGTACTAGCTTTATTTGTCTTCTACGTAAAGATAAATAGTTCAATAGCCAACCAGTGACCGCCACGTAGTGGCTTCTGTTCGATATCACTCCCTTCTCGTTGGTTCTTGTCGATAAATCATTGGAGAAGAGAAGGCCGTCACTGAGAATGTTCTTAAACTACGAATATACCCTTTATAAAAGTCGAAGTGGTAAGGGTACTACGGTAAATTGACAAATGATGTGAAGTTCAAAAGCAAGTGAAGCGGGCGTTTTGTTTAATCTCCCCCACGTGGCAGAGGGACATTTTCTGTTGTGCCAGCGTGGCATGTTCCAGAATGTCAGAATGTTTGCAACATTATAACCCGAGACCTCATTGGTCTGACGGAAAATTCATTTAAATTTTATATTTATTTATTTATTTTTGTTGAAATACAGAGCAGTACTCGCGAGTTTGAACAACTTAAACCTTGTCCATTGTACATGTTTGAAAAGAAAAAGAACTAGTCCTTATACCCGAATTGTTATTTAATTGCAAATGGTACATTATTTTATATACACACACAAAGTTAGGTCCCAAGCTGAAAGAATGTCAGAGTTATTTGGTAGATACAATGTACATATAAACTAAAAAAATGTACGTTTCTAAATTTTTATTTTTCGGGCGTAAATTTCATTATATTAATTAAAATTCGTGGGTACTGAATTTTGGTTTCGACCATAAAATGTTGATTAGGGGAATACCATCATTAATTTGATTAGAAGAAATGGATAATTTTTTATACAATGTAGAAGAAATAGATCATTCCTTAACTGTGTGTTTGTGTTAACTTATATTTATGTGGTGTTCAGATCTCACAAATATGCACAATCTAGATTTGATGAGGTAAAAAATTATGTATATGTTTTGAGCTGTCTTTAAAAAATATATATGCAACTATTCATAATGCATCAGTCTGAACATGATCGGAAGTAAATTTTTTATATATCTTTAACTCCAGTTTACTTCTAATTAAGACATGATATATACAATATGATTAATATCTGTATAATTAATTAATAAATCATTAATGAAAACAAAAAGCGAAGAAGAATGTGACGTACGCAAATGGGGACATGGAGAAAGCCACGCGCAATCGAGCGGTCCACACTCTATACCTTTTATAAGTCACCGAATCATCAATCTCTCACTCTCTCTCTCACATATTCCCCGAAACTTATAGCCTAAACAATTCCAATATCATCTCTCTCTCGATCATCGTCATCTTGTATCTCTTTGATATCTTCATCTTCTTCCTTAATATTCCTCGTTTCTCTTGTTTCCAAACGAGTAAATAGTGTTCCATATACATATATATCTTTCACCGATTGAAGAAAAGGTAAAATCTAATGTACACTACGGACTTTCAAGCTCTAAATATTCCATTTGCTGTCTCATCAACTTACACATATGTGCGTTTTCATTTCGTTTTATTCACTAAAGCATCTATCTGTTTAAAACCCCTTTTTTCTTGTTTCTTTAGCTTGTCGTGTTGACTGATTTGCATGTGTGGTTGGAAGA
Organism: Cardamine occulta; assembly: GCA_028015245.1. Taxonomy (NCBI): domain Eukaryota; kingdom Viridiplantae; phylum Streptophyta; class Magnoliopsida; order Brassicales; family Brassicaceae; genus Cardamine; species Cardamine occulta. Next base: position 1,966,247 of record CM051386.1, read on the forward strand.
TAGTAAACACAGACTTTGAAACCTTTATAACAGTTTTTGCTCAGACTTGATGATTTTGTTTTTGTTTTTGTTTGTATTCCACAAGGATACATATATTATATACAATGCAGCTAGGTTGGGGGGAAAATATTCCGTTTCTCGATATGATCATTGCCACCATTATAATACACAAACCACGTTACAACAGGAACGCATCATAGTACAAAATTCTCTTTGTCCGTTTTCTTTGAGCCTCGCTGCAGAAGCTCTGTGTGTTATGTCATGAAGGAAGACAACATCATGCATACACATGTGTAAATATATGACATTATAGTGATGATAATTGTTGTTTTTATGCAGAAATAATGGAATCAGTGGATCAGTCATGTAGTGTTCCTCCGGGATTCAGGTTCCATCCAACAGACGAAGAGCTCGTTGGTTACTATTTGAGGAAAAAAGTTGCATCGCAAAAGATCGATCTTGATGTCATTAGAGATATTGATCTCTACAGAATTGAACCATGGGATCTACAAGGTTGGGACAAAACAGATGATGCATACTTAAATTAGGAAATTTTTTTCTTTATATGACAGTATATAGATCTGATGAACACTTGGTTATGTATATATAGAGAAATGCCGAATCGGATACGAGGAACGAAATGAATGGTATTTCTTCAGCCACAAAGACAAGAAATATCCAACAGGAACAAGGACAAACAGAGCGACCATGGCCGGTTTTTGGAAAGCCACGGGTCGAGACAAGGCTGTTTACGACAAGTCAAAACTGATCGGTATGAGAAAAACACTTGTATTCTACAAAGGAAGAGCTCCTAATGGCCAAAAAAGTGATTGGATCATGCATGAATACCGGCTAGAGTCAGATGAGAATGCACCTCCTCAGGTATTTTCATTTTACCTGATAACATTTTCTAAATATATAGATAGGATAATTGCGATACGACATGCTCGATTTAGATACTATTTTGTCCATCTTCTATGGGAAATTAAATGGAAGACTTGTTTAGTCTTTCATGGGGCCAAGCGACTTTTGTTTCGTCTCATAAGCTCTTTTATGAGACACATTTTAACCTTTTAGGTAAAAGTTGAGCATCTTTAAGACTTATGTAAAATGTTACACCTTTAATCAGAAGACAAAAAGTAAAAAGTCTCTTCTAAAACTTCAGTTCCATGGAGACCAAAGTTCTTTCATCTTTATCCCTCTTTATATAAATAATATGTTATATTTATATATTTAAACGTTTCAAAGTCTTCTACCTAAAGACATAAAGTTAAAACGAGTTATAATAAGTATTGTTTCAAATTCCCTAGAGCCTTTAGATTAGCAAATTTTGTAAATACTATGAAGGATAGGTGTGCGCGCTCGTATGCATGTTATACGTATATTGCAATATCTCAAAATCAAAAAGTTTAATTAATAGTAAAATTGGTATTACCTTGTTATGAGTATGTACCTATGCTTATTTCTAGCTTTCTTGCTTGTGGTCTTCACACTTTTACGGCATGCTCTTATTGTGTCTCACTACATATAAAAGCAACATTATTTCTTCTTTTTGTTTGACATTAGCCTTATAGTTTGGCATATTTACACCAAATGAAATAAACCATTTTTATTATATATGATTTTCTGTGTGCTGTAGGAAGAAGGGTGGGTGGTTTGTAGAGCTTTCAAGAAAAAACCAACGACCGGGCAAGCAAAGAACACGGAAACTTGGAGCTCGAGTTACTTTTACGACGAATTATCGAATGGAGTAAGCTCCGTTATGGAGCCTCTCAATTACGTATCTAAGCCGAAACAAAACATTTTTTCACAAGATTTAATGTTCAAGCAAGAACTAGAAGGATCAGACATTGGTTTAAACTTCATCCACTGCGATCAATTCATTCAACTTCCGCAGCTAGAAAGCCCTTCACTGCCTCTTATGAAGAGGCGAGTGAGCTCAACGCCAATTACATCATTGGAGAAGAATCAAAATAACTACAAAAGACAACTAATAGGTGAGGATGAGAGCATCAATGCGCTAATAAGTACTGAAAATAGAGGTAAGAAGAAGAAGAAAACATCAGTAATGACGACGGATTGGAGATCACTCGATAAATTTGTTGCTTCTCAACTTATGAACCAAGAAGATGGAATTTCGGGTTTTGGAAGTCATCAAGAAGAAAATAACAATAAAATCGGTCATTACAATAACGAAGAGAGCAATAACAACGGAATAGAGATTGCTTCTTCGACGTTATTGAGTGATAGAGAAGAAGAGAACAGATTCATCAGTGGGTTCTTGTGTACGAACTTGGACTATGACTTATATAGGGATTTGCATGTTTGATAAACGATAACTCTCACTATAGTTTGGTGCGTAACGTTTGCTATATAGGTATTATTCATATAAAATAACATATATAAAGATATGTAAAAGTTTATTTTTTCTTATATGGATACTATATATAAAGATGTATGGCAGTGAACGAGTGAAGATAAATGCTATCTATTTTTGTCTTTGATGTATCTAATTAAGGTTTGGGGTTTTGGTTTATATGTGTCTGATTTGAACATCAAATTATAAGGAAACAGGATGCATGAAAGTTTCCGTAGGAGATTTTTTCTTTAAGTAGTTTCCAAAAGGGCAATACAATTTTTGGTTCTTCTATTTTCTTTTTGGTTTAATATAGTTTAATGTTTGAAATTTTAGTTTTTTTCCATTTAGATATACACATTTTGTTAATTTTGACGCATCTCACTAAGATATAGATATCGCTTCTTCACCATCTTCTCTTTACTATTCTCAGAGTATGGTTCAGTTTGTTTCTTGATAGTGTCTTCCTAGTTCCTACTATCCAGTTTTGATCGAAGCTTTGTATCTATTTCATTTTTAATTGAAAACTTTTACTAAAAGATATTTAATATATTTTTGAATATACTTATTATTAATATCTAGTTATAATTGTACAATATATTGCAGAAAGTAAGATTATAATTTTTCGTTGACTAAAAATTTATGATTAATACAAATTTCATACTAGCATCATTTATTTATTGAGAGGAGTAGAGGAAATTAATTTATTTCTTGAGAGGGTTAGAGATAATTTAAGTAGTGATAAGGAAATAAAACAAGAGTTGGCCCAAAGTGGGCCTATGAGTTGTCGAGCGTGCGGTATACAAGATGGGAGTCCGATGGGCATGCTTTGTCGTCGGTTTAAGAGCCCCTTACCCGTTTCTTCATCTTCTGATTTTCGCTATGTAGATTTCACTCTTCCTCTTAAAATATCTACACTATGAATTTAATAATTTTTATTTACCTGAAAATTATCTCCTTGATGGAATTTATTAATTTAACATATATCCTTTTCTAATATAATAATGTAAATGGGATTAATCTTAGATAGAGCATTGTCTAGAGACTTTTTCGACGAGTAAACGTTTTAGACAATAATGCAATAGTATCTTGGAAGGATAGTGAAGATATTAAAGTATTCTAAACAAAATAGAATAATTTATCGTAAATATATCTATATTATGGTACATAATCTAATTGTTGAAAAAGATGCCAGAATCTTGGCATTGGAGATCTACTTGATGATGGTAGCTTTTGAAGGGGAGAGATGTGATTGAAGGAAGGACAAGGCTTGTGATTTGTCCATTTCATACTTAAGGTGGGCCAATGAAACCACTCTCCGTCATGTCTTCTATGCAATTCTATCTTTTCTGTTCTTTTTCATACGAAGTCAAATATTGTGTCAAGAATGCAAATGGTTCTCTATGAAAATTATCGCTACTACTTACACCATAATTTTGTCTTTTATATCTAACAAGTTTTTATAGTTACGACCAAGATACTTCTGTTTATATAATTATTAACCTAATAATCTAAAACAAATGTAAAATTCAAAAAGTTTATGTGTGAAATTGGATAGTTTTAGTCATCAGATTTTTAAGTGATACAGACGATAATATTTAACAAAGAAGTGGAAAAGCACAATACTACTTTTCAAATCGATATTAGTGCGGAATTGATTAAAATTATGACACAACAACTTATTGTTGTACGAACAAGGATTAAACATCTATTTCCCATTGTTACCATTGGAGACGCTCCACGTAAGTAAAAAGTATACAGTAAGTAAGGGCATGATTAGGAACAATTACACACTTTTAATCAAACTAATGATTAATTTTTTCCTTTTTGTCACTCCCCAAGGAGTATAATTCATTGAATTCTTCGTTTCCCTATAACTTATTGTGGTACTTTTACACCTGTCTTCAGTTGTGTCGCACAAATTCACATTTCTATGAATTTATCAAAACTAAGTTTGTGAATTTTTAGTTTTACAATAATAAGTTATAACTTCACAAATCAGTAGTTTCTATAAAGTTCTACATTTGATATTAGAACTATAATTTGTCTGTTAATATATATTTACTAACAAATTTTTTAGCTATTAGATCTTATAACTTTTGTATGATTGTGGTTTTAGAAAATATTACGACAAACTCAAATAACCTTTTTTTTGGTTAAGGTACAAGCCAGACCTTCAATAATGGGGTATATACCTAAACATGCGACCATATTAGGTTATATAGACATGTTTGTATGGTTTGTATGGTAAGACTCACTGACCACTTCTAGTCCACTATCTCTTTTGGGAAAAATAATAAGAAAAAGTATCTCAGAATCTTGACCAATGGGTATCCTCCAAAGTATAAGTCAAAAAGCTTCTTTTTACTTCCTTTTTTTGTTCTCTCTCACGAGAATGTAATGTGAACTTGACAAACAAAAAAGAAAAGAAAAGAAAAGGGAATCATTGTTTTGTATACGGTGTCGTATTTCAATAAATTTTCAGACCAAACACTGATAAAAATGAGAAAATGATTCCAAATTTAATGATGGTTTGGAGCATGAAATAAGACAACTTTTAGTGGAGTTGTTCTACCGTCGGAAGATTTGATCGAATCTAAACTTTTTTTTTTTGGGTGCAAACATCGAATCTAAACTTAGAGCCATTGCAATATGAGATTACTCAGAACTTGGAACCGAATCTGACTCTAAGAATATCATGTTCAAATCATCTTATTAGAGCGCATACGTCACCACTCTTGCAAACGATTTCTGCATATGACCTGCCCCTATAGAGAAGGCCTGAAACATGGCAGAATATTCAGATCACACAAAGAAGATCAATCACTTGCTTGTAAATTTTATCCCAGCACATCAAATTTTTTGTTAAAGCTTTATTGACACTATTAAGATTAGATACTTGTTTAGTTTTATCACCCAAATTTGTTAGTTTTTTTTTGATGAAACACTATCAGTACCCACCCATCAAGCATGTCAACATTTGAAGACTCTTTTAGCTGAGCTAAATTATGAACTCATGGATAATTTCCGTTCAGTTACAAATTTCACAGTACAAATATATATATTTCCTATATACAAACTTAAATAAGTAATTTAACGATGAAAAAAAGTGATCTAACAAAATATAGCAAACCCCATAATTAAAGGCATAAACCATAAAGAATAATACGACACCTAGCCACAAAGACCTCAAAACATTGGACAAAAACTCAGCAACAAAGCTCAATAGACTCTCCAACGGACACATCTCTTGTTGAAGAAGTTCCATTACAGTTCCTTTCAACAACTAGATTGTTTGTTCCTCGTGCACCCAGGAACGGATGTAGAGAATTAGTTTATGGGGGATAAAACTAAAACTATTTGAAGAAATAAGGCTGATATTGCAAATAACAAGAGAAACATATTTGAAAATAAAAAGAATTTGTATGCAATTTTAAAAATTTATCAGTAATAACTGCCCCGTCATTCAGGGGCGGAGCTAGGTGGTAACAAGGGGTGACAATTGCCACCCATACATTTAAAAATTTAGTGTATTTTTGTATAAAATTATATAAACTTCAGTGTAATTAATATTTTGACCCCCTAAAAATATTTTCTCCCTCTGCCACTCCCTCATGCACTATGTAGATCCGCCCCTGCGTGGACCAAATTGCTTACACCAATAGATGTTTCCAGGGCTCATACACCGGTAATAATATTTCTGTCATTCTTTGATTTGGCCGAACAATCACTCATAATAACGATTAAATATCTGATTATCTTGTAATTCACATTCATCGAGGCTGTACATTTAAAACACTAAAGCCCAATGTTAAATTTATTGGACTGTAGTGTTTATTCTAAAGGCGACTGCCCAGACAAAATCTCTCTTCCGCTACTCCCAAGTCTTTCAAAAGTCGTCTCGGTCGTTAAAAGAATAATAATATATTTTTTAAAAAAATTGGTTTACAGTTGGTCATCATAAATTTACGGAAATTCCCAATCAACTGGGCCGAGTATAATAATTGTTTTTTTTGTCTATTTTGTCTGCCCCGTATCGAACAAGTAACAATGATTGGACAGAAACATTTGTTTGACTAACAAATATAAATGGAAGAATTGAACCATTTAAATATGTCGTAGATATGTGGGAATGGACCAATGGGGGGATTCTGAAGGACTGAACTAGTTGGTAACATGGGCCGAACCCTTATTGCTAACTGACTATGTGCTTCTATTAGAACAACCAATAAGATTTGCGAGTTTTGAATCTACACTAAAACTTCTATAAATTAATAATGTTGAAACTTTGATATTTTATTAATTTATCGTAATATTAATTTATAGTATAAATTAATATTTATTAATTTATAGAAATATCTTTCGATTCATAATATTTTAAAAAATTCTATAAATATAAACGAGAAATTTTTTTTTAAATTCATATTCTTCAAAAAAAATATTTGAATTTCCTTATGCTTTATTATTTACATATTTTACATTATGTGAATATTATTTATTTCTTTGTTTACGAGATTTACTTTGGTTTATAATGTTCTTCTATTGCTTTTGACTAAACACTATTCTTTGTTACACCTTTTTCATATAAACCCTAGCAATGGCTTCTCATCTAAAAGGTGTTACAAAATCAACTATGACAGATTAAATACGAAAAGAGTTATGTGAGTACAAAAGGGATAATACTAAGTGCACTTAAAAAGATTTGCAACTATGGCTTGAAGCGAAGTTCCAATTAAAAATTAGTCAAGGTACAATCTCAAACACACTCAAACGATCAACTGAGTATCTTTCCACCAACCTGGAAATTGGAAAAGATATCAAGCGGCACAAACCAGCAAAATTTCTAGAAATGGAGAAAGTTGTTTTTGAGTAGTTTTTCCAATACCAAGATCGTGTGAATATGACTGGAGAACTAATTTTGGAGAAGGCAAAAGAAACAATGAAACTTGTATACCCCCAACACGATTATGAGCACCAGTTTTCTCAAGGCTGGCTTGAAAAGTTCAAGCTACGACATGGTATCAAATCATTTCGTCGTTTTGGAGAAAGTGGTTCGGTTGATATGCAAGACATGGAAAAGAAACTGGAAGTTATAAGAGAAAAGATAGATAATTTTCCTATGAAAGATGTTTTTAATATGGATGAAACTGGTTTATTTTACAGGTTACAAGATGATCATTCTCTTGCTACGAAACAACTTGAAGGAAAAAAACAAGACAAAGAAAGACTAACAGTTGTTATTTACTGCAATGAGGATGAGTCTGAAAAAATTCCTTTATGGATTATTAGAAAATATGCAAAGCCACGTTGCTTCAAGAATGTAAACATGGACAGTTTGAATTGTCACTATCGTGCCAACAAAAGAGCTTGGATGACAAGTGTTATCTTTGAAGAATACATACACTGGTTTGATAAGAGGATGCATGGTAGAAGAGTTTTGTTTATGGTAGATAATTGTCCAGCACATCCAAAAAATATCGATGAGTTGAATAATGTTGAGTTGTTCTTCTTGCCACCCAACATGACATCGAAAATTCAACCTTGTGATGCTGGAATAATAAGAGCTTTTAAGATGCATTATCGTAGGAGATTTTATCGTGAGGTTTTAGAAGGCTACGAGTTGGGATAATCTGATCCAGGCAAGATCAATGTTTTAAATGCTATCAATTTTGCAGTTTCTCTTTGGACAGTTAATGTTCATCAAGTGACAATAGCAAATTGTTTTCGACACTGCAAAATTCGATCAGATGATGGTGCCTCAAGGAATTTAGAAGAGGATTCAACTTATGAAAACAACATTCATGAACTTGAAGTTGTGATCAATAATCTTGGTTATCGGAATAAAATGAATGCTAATAGCCTACTCGACTATCCGGGTGAAAATGATTCATGCTCAAAATTTCAGAGTTTAGAAGAAATTGTGGCTTTTGTGCTTAATGCTGATGAAGAAGTTGAAGACGATAATATGACATCTTTGGAACCAGTTACACGTAAGAAAGCAATTATCGCGTCTAGAACTCTTCACAACTTTTGGATGCATATCGAGAAAACAACACCATAAGTGTTTGATGCAATAAGAAAAATTAGAGATGAGCTCCAACGAGATTCAAACTTCAAAAAAAAAGACAAACAACATTGGAATCATATTTTACTAAATTGACTTAGTTATATATGCCTATAGCTATATATGTCTAAGATTTATAATTATTAATTTATGATATTATTGAGACCATATTTTTACATGGAGGTTTCTAAAAAATTATTATCTTATCAAATTTTATTATTTTTTACATTGGCCCGAATCGGAACCGAAAGATTTTATTAGTTTATAGTGTTTATTAATTTATCGAGTATTAATTTAAAGAATTTCGACTGTAGTACAAATAGTAAACGGAAAAACTTGGTGTCCCCTGTATCATCCAATAGAATTGAAGTACATTAAATACTACTCACTCTGCTAAACATTTATATCCATTAACGAGTTATATTCATCAGAACCGTTCCACCTTTTTTGGTTTAATGTTTGGCAAACTTACATAGTTTCAGAACAAAGTATAGCCAAAACACTCAGGGGCGGACCCACCTTGTTGTAAGGTGACACACCCAAATTTTTAAAAATTTTATAAATGCTATGGGTTTTATTTGTTTCTAGCCCAATTTATTTTTATTATCAGTTTGTTTTATTAATTTGACACACCAAAATTTATAATATACATGAAACCCATAAATAAAAAAGTTCATATTATATTTTGTTTGTTTTAAATTAACAAGAAAAATGGCCCAAAATTTTAACCTAATTTGTTTTTTACGTTCTTCACTTTTTTTTTGGTTACTTTTGCTCACAAAAAAATCTAATTAAGATTAAAATTTTTTTTTTCTTAATTGACTTTTCAGTTTTCTTCTTTAAAGATTCAACCTCTTCTCTTTTACATTCAAGTTTGTTCATCTTTCAGGTAAAATTTTTGATTTTATTTTTACAATGATTTTGATTTATGTTTATTAAAATTTCAGTTATAATTAGAAATATAGAATTGCAATAAAATTCTGGCATTAAAAAACATCAACATCAACGATTTCTAAGCTAAGTTTGTTTATATTCATAATCATAATTCATGACTTAAAATTCTCTTCTCATAAACAAGTCGTTGTAGTCACTATAATGTTTTTATTTAAAATCACCTCTATTGTAGTTTATTATGAATGGTTGTCAATTTTTAAGAATTTAGTTTGAACAATTCACATGTATAAAGCTTTGATTAAATTCTTTCAGTTCGTAGAGAATTAAAGAAGTTGTTTGAATGTTTATATTGCTTAATCAAAGTTCCATTGACTATATTTTTTAAAAGTTAAAGGTTATCTCTTTTAGAAATATATTTATCTAACAATACGATACCAAAAAAAATATTTGATTGTAATGTTTTATTCTACTATGTTAGTATAATTTGTTTTGGAGAAAAATTATCATTCGTAGACAATCAATTGGAATATATATACATAGTTGATAAAATTTCATTCATAATTTTTTTTTTGCAGACAAAGCAATGACAAATTTGCACAATTATTTTAAAAGAAAAGCTCCATGTCCATCTCCACCTCGTAGCGAATTAGAAGATCTTGATCTACCATAGGATCCTGCAGATCGAAAAAGAATAAGAGATTATCATCCGAATCAAAGAGATGAGGTAATTCGACAATACTTAATTAAAGGTCCTTGCCAACCTCGTGATCATAATTTTGAACAAAAGCCGATTGGAGGTGTATTGAGGCGATTTAATCCAACATGGTTTGATCGACACAAAAACTGGTTGGAGTATAGTGTGAAAAAAGAAAAAGCTTTTTGCTTTTGTTGTTACTTGTTCAGAGATAGTGTAGGTAAATACGTAAAAAGTGATGCATTTATCGAAGATGGATACTCTGGATGGAATAAGATCAAGGGTTTATGGAACATGTGGGAGCTGTTGATAGTTTTCACAACAATGCAGTTATGAAGTGTGAAAATTTGTTGAAACAATTCCAGTCTATTAAGCATGCTTTTTAGAAGCAAAATGATACTTCAAAAAATGAGTATCGGATTCGGCTAAATGCTTCAATTGATGCTGTCAGATACTTACTGCGACAAGGGTTACCTTTCAATAAAATTCTAGGAATCTGTTTTCCACGGAAAGGTCTTTTGAAGACTCTTAGTTAAGCAAGATTCATGATAGTTTCCTTTCAGTTACAAATTTCACAATACAAGTATTTATTTTCAGGTCTAGAAGGAGCAATCTTGATACAAAAGGTACTCTGTAAAATATAAATAGGTAATCTAATGATGACAAAAAGAAGAAGTTATCTAACAAAAAATATAGCAAACCCACAAACCATAAAGAATACAACACCTAGCCACAGAAACCTCAAAAATTATCGGACAAGAAACCAGCGGCAAAGCTCAATATTCTCCCTCCAACGGACACATCTCTTCTTGAAGAAGTTCCGTTACAGTTCCCTTCAACAACTACATGGTTTGGTTCCTCGTACACCAAACTTAAACCACAATTCACTATTTCACCTGCTCCATCTTTCACTTTAAATTCGATTGAAGCCTCTGTAGGAACACATTTATGATGTTCAAGCGACTTCACCGACCCTTCTAGATGTTTTGTTATGTGTGAGCTACTGGTGTAACCGATAAACACATGGTCCGAATCAATCTTGCGTGGTTCGATCCAACCGCCACCAAGAGTGCAACTGAAACGTATACATGTCTCGAGTTTGTTCTTGAACTCACAAGTGCACTCTATTGAGAAACGGTTGATCTGATCTTGAGTGTTAGGGAATGTGACAACAGCGCATAGAACAATTGCTGAAAGCCTGTCGTCACACCAATGTGGCGGAAACTTCGGATTTAATTGGGATCCAAATGTTTGATAGTTGAACCATGAAGGTACTTCACTTCCTGGAAAACAAGTGATGAGCAAAACTTCTGAAACAGTTCCCTGCAAAAATAACACAAAAACAGAAAAAATAATCATAAACTGCTAAAGAGATTAGATTAGATATAGTGAGGAATGATACCTCTTTATAGCATCTAAGTGCATCTAGCTGGATTTTCCTTTGAGCATACCTTGTGATGCTATTCTTTGCAACTTGTTCCAGATTGTTGCAGTTGGTGAAAATCAGTTTAGACTGAACCTGCTCCATAAGCTTCAGAAGGGCCATGGGCAACGCAACTGTTTTCAGTTTGTCGCAGCCATGTGCATCTAAGATCTCTAGATTTGGGGGAAGTAACGAAATTGATGTGAGATTTTTGCAGTACTTCAGGTCAAGCCATTTCAGACGATATAGTTGGCTGATGTTGGTTTGCAGATTGATGATCATATCATTTCTACTTAAGCATAGACGTCGCAATGAGGATAAGCCGTCCATACCACATCTTAATTGGCGTAGATCTTCCACTTTTTCGCAATTGAGCTGCAATAATTTTGGCATTTCTTTAATTGCTGTCCCATCGAGTAATAAAATCTGCAAACATTTCATGTTTACAATGGAAATTGGAAAAGCCTCGAGTTTTGAACAACCAGATAACACCAGTTCTTGCAGAGCTTTCAGCTTCCCCAGGCATTCTGGAACTGCCCTCAACATTTTGCAGTCTTTCAAGTTCAACACAATCAGTCTCTGGAGCTTCACCATCTCTGTAGGAAGTTGACCAATTGAAGTTCCATCTAAATGTAGAGTTTCCAGATTTTCCGAAATCACACAGAAATCCTCAAGGCTTGAGCAGTTGGTGAGGATGAGAGATTTCATAGAGATCAGATTCATGTGCGGAAGAATCCGGAGACTCGTGCATCCTCTCATGTTGAGGAAAATAAGGCTTTTCATACGTTTCATCTCATAAGGCAACTCCTCTAAACTCGTGCAGCCTTCAAGATTCAATCTTTGGAGACTTTCAGCATTTAGCAACCCTGATAGATTGCATAGCTTGCTTGAGTGGCTAAGATCAACCCACTTTAATTTTGGTGTATCCTGCAATGGACATCCAGAAAAACTAATCAAGTATAATCTAGTAAGCTAATAAAAGCATAATGATGTAAACTAATTTAAAAGAGACACACCTTAAGACCCTCCCAGACCTCTTCAATCTCGCTATAAGAAAGGTTAAGGTCGGTAAGATTCTTGGGGTTGAAGTCTTTTGGCAGTCTCTTCAAAGGGAATTTCAGCCAATAGAGATATCGTATCTCATCCAAAGGAAACTCAAGTCCCTCGGGGAAGTTTAGTTTGCAATCAGCCTCACATTTCTGATGACAACAACTATAGAATTTGAGGTATCTAAGATTGCGCATCTTGACGAAGGTACTTCTGTCCAAAGGAATTTTTTTCTTCAGTTCAGACATGTCGAGAAAAATACCTCTCACGCTGTCTGTTCCCTGCTTAACCAGTTAAAGAAAAGAAGTTAGCAAGTAGAAGTTTCTTAAACAGTGACTATTAAGCGAACGTCCAACTATCATGAAAAGAGAACTTCAAATTTTGCTAGACTCAGATATCAAAAAGTTTGAAGGTTTATCTTACCGCTCTTTTCTTCAGCGCACCAACAACACCTTTATGGTCGCAGAGCCTACGTGATCCTTGTGAACCAAGTTCCTTGCCAAATGTATACAGTAAATCATGCATCTCCACTCGTCCGCCAGAAATGTTTATCAAGAATTTACTGGCAAGATCCTTTATTTCACTCACAGCACCAGTGAGCTCAGTGTCACAAGAATCCACTAAACATCTCACGTAATACTCATCCCCTGATCTAAAGAAACATGCGACATCGAGAAACACATCTTTTTGAAGCTGACCTAGTCCATCATAGCTTATCCGCAAGATATCTTGTATCTTCTTATTGGGACTTTGTGCCAGTTCGTGAAGTTTCTCTTTCCAGTGAGTCTCGTCTTTTTCGTTAAGCTCAATACCCAATATCTTGAGAGCGAATGGGTTGCCTTTGGCATAATCCACAAACAATCTAGAAAAAGTCATGAAATTTCCCTCCGGAATAGGAAGCTTACCACTAAAGGCAAAATGGCTGAAATATTGAAAGCTGTCTCTGCCTGTCAATCTCTGGACCTCATACGTGTCATCAACCATCCCCTGGATGACCGACCTGTCACTTGTCGAGATAAAGATTCTGCTACCTCTCTTAATCCAGTCACATTCCCCAAGAAGAACCTCTATCTGTTTCTTGTCACTCACATTATCAAGAAGAACAAGTGACTTCTTTTCGACTAGGAGTGCCTTCAAGGATTCAGGTGACAAGTCGGCGATTTCTTGCTCCAAGTCATCATCCTGCAACAACTCTTTAATGAGAATGTTACGATCCATAGTGCGGTCTTTCCACATTTTACGGACATCACGAAGAAAAACACAGCGAAGGAACTCCTGTTGCCCCTTATCATACAGCATATTCATCAGGGTGGTCTTACCAATACCTGGCATCCCAACAACACCAATCCTAAGGGTATTCTTGTAATACTGGCACTTGAAATCTGACTTGTCTTCCAACTGCTTAAGACGTGTTTCGATGCCAAACAGATGAGGAGGCAAGTCAGGAGCAGCTACAGGGATTTCTTTTTCTCCTGCACAAGGATTATCAATGGGGATTTCTCTTTCCACATCAGATGATGATAGCACTTTTATGACTTCCCCTACAATTTGAATGATGAATTCACCTTCATCACTACAAGACAAGTGAAAAGAACCAATCAGAAACACCAATAGCCAAACAAAGTTATGTCATTTGGCGATTCAAGACTAGGTACCTCATTTCCCCTAACGTGAAGCCTAGCTTTCTTGGGACGTCCTTTAAAGCTTTTTTCCACTTATCGAGCTTTTCACCTTTACAAGTCTTAGCCAATTCCCAAAACTTATCACCGAACACTCCAGTGAGATTTTTCACATCGTCTGTCTCCACCTTGTAGAAGATGGGGATCACCACAAGTTTACCTAAGTCGACACACTCTTTGATCTTCTCAAGCTCGTTCAAGCACCAATATGACTCCGTGTACATGCTCGAGAAGATGGCTAGCGCGATCCTCGACTCCTCGATTCTCGAGAAAAGGATATTGAGATCTCGACCTTTTGTTTCTTTTCTGTCAATGAAGACGTTGACTCCACCCTTTCTCAAGGCCTTCTCCAGATGGCTGACGAAGCCGTGACGCAGCTGTTTCCCTCGGAAATTGATAAACACTTGATGCTGCGGAGGTAATTGAACGGATAAGGAAGAAGAGGCCACCATGATGGATTTGTTCAGAGGGGCAAGAAGTGATGTTTCGCGTTGACGAACCCTCTTGGCCTTGGGGATTAAGATTCTAGAGAGGCATGCCTGGAAGAGAGAAAAATATCGATGGAAAAGTCAAATCAGCGACGACGACTGGATAGTGGACAAAAAAAATAAAAAAACAAAACAATTTGAATTTAGAATATAATAATACACCTTCACATCATCATCATCAAGCAACCCCTCTCTTTTAATTAATCAAGCAATCTTTTGTTCACATCATCATCCTCATCGCCTCTTATTCGCTGTTTCTTGGTGAGATCAATTCAATGGATGAGCTATTCTAAATTTCCCCTTGCCGGGCCCATCGTTTTGATCTTCAATTTTTGTTCTGGGTTCTTCTTGAGCTCTCTCCATGGCTTCGGCAAGTTAATCGCGTACATTTCTTGTTTTCTCTTTTGCTGACAATTCATCTTCCTCTACACCGTGAGTTTTGCTTGTGCTGTCGATCTGTTCCTTTACTCTTCAATTTGATTTCTCTGTTCAACGTTTTTTTTTTTTAATATGTTTCCGATCGATCGATTGATTTGATGGTTTTTTTTTTGGGTTGTTCTTTTAAACCGAATCAAACGAAAACTAATGTTATCCGGTTTAAAGCGGCTCAATATTTAGTTGACTTACGATATTTGATATTTTCCATCTAAATCTTTTTCGGCAACTGCAGAGTAGGAAAACGAAAAGGGCACTGCTAATCATCCGTCCTCTCTCCCTCAAGCTTAAAGGTCATACTCTCTTCTAGGATTTTTTTTTTCTGTCTTATGCTTTTGATTTTGGTTGAGTCGACAAAATTTGCAGATGAGTCAGCCCATCAATTTTGAATACTCGTTATCATAAACAATTATAAGCTTTGGATTTTGTCGTGGTTGATTATTTGACCATCAAATTTAGATGGTTATTGGTAATGGATCGGGCTTGGTTACCCGATTTGACACCAAAAGCTGCTTGATATAACCATCATCCGAGCTTAAACTTGGATTTAAGTTCACATCCAGCGACTTTGTGTGGGCATGAAGAGAGCGCAAGTAACAAAAGTTTCAGAAATAACAGAAGCTCAAAAATCATGGAAGATCAGAACACGGCTACACACATCGTCAACATCTACTGCGTAAAAACATTGCAGTACTCTTTCGCCAGCCACCTTATCACAGAGTTCGGCCGGAAAGGTATTTCTGCATTTGTAAATTCCAAGGGGCCTCTGGATGTGATAGAGAGAGCTAGCGCTTCTGTGATAATTTTCTCCAAGAATTACTTGTCCTCTAAGTCCCTGGACAAGCTCGTGAGGGTTCTCGAGTGCCGCAGGAAAAACGGCCTGGTGGTGGTTCCAGTGTTCTATGGCATTAGTCCATCAGACGTGGTGGTCCACTGGCACAACTCAGCTGATAGGATAAGAGAATGGAGTTGCGGGATCCAAGAGCTGAGAGATTTACCCGGCCACCAATCCAGGTAATTGTGTGATTAGTCTGTCGCTTGTATCTGTAATATAATATAACTTCCTACTTCAGAATGCTTTCCGACTATCAAATCTAATACCACAAAGATAAATTCACTTAATGATTTTTCTATCCATGCAAACAGGGAGGAGTGTAGTGAGTGTGAACTTGTGGAAGAGATTGTCAATGATGTGTATGAAAAACTCTTTCCCACAGAGCAAATTGGAATCAACTTGAAGCTACAGGAGATAGAACAGTTGATTTGCCAGCAACCATGGGGTATCCGTCACATAGGAATTTGGGGTATGCCTGGCATAGGCAAGACGACACTTACTAAAACAGTTTTTGACCAAATCTCCGGAGACTATGAAGCTTCTTGTTTTATCAAACATTTTGACAAGGCTTTTCATGAGAAGGGGCTTCATAGTTTGTTGGGGGAACATTTTGGGAATGTTCTGAAGGAATTGCCTCGTGTATGCAGTAGCATTACGAGACCTAGTCTCCCCAGGAACATATTAAGCAAGAAGAGAACTCTTGTTGTTCTTGATGATGTCCACAATCCTTTTGTCGCTGAGTCTTTTCTCGGAGGGTTTCATTGGTTTGGCCCTGGAAGCTTAATCATCATAACCTCCAGAGATAAACAAGTTTTCCGTCTTTGGCAGATCAATTATGTGTATGAGGTTCAAAGCTTAAATGAGAATGAGGCTCTGCAGCTATTCTCTCTGTGTGCATTTGGACACGATATAAGAGAACAAAATCTCCTGGAACTATCAATGGAAGTGATTAACTATGCTAGTGGAAATCCATTAGCTCTCAGCTTTTACGGCAGAGAGCTTAAGGGAAGGAGACCCTCAGAAATGGAGACGACATTCCTCAAACTCAAGCTACGTACTCCATATCAGATTTATGATTTATTCAAGAGCAGCTACGAAACACTTAATGACAACGAGAAGAACATTTTTCTGGACATTGCTTGTTTCTTCAAGGGAGAAAATGTTGACTATGTGATGCAACTGCTTGAGGGGTGTGGTTTTTTCCCACGTGTTGGGATTGATGTTCTTGTGGACAAGTGTCTGGTGACTATTTCAGAAAACAGAGTGAAAATGCATAGAATAATCCAAGACTTTGGCCGAGAAATAATCAACGGAGAAACAGTACAGATCGAGAGGCGTCGCAGACTGTGGGAACCTTGGACTATCAAATTCCTACTTGAGGATGACAAACTCGAAAGAAATGGATATCCCAAAGCAACCTGTAAACGTGCATTGGTCTGGCATATTATGATATTTGTATACGCACCTTAATTACTTTTGGAGATGAACAACCTTCTTGACCTATCTGCTTCCCTTATATTTCAGGGCACTGAAGACATCGAAGGCATATTTCTGGACACATCGAACTTAATATATGATGCGAAGCCTGGTGCTTTTGAGAATATGCTTAACCTTAGACTCCTGAAGATTTACTGTTCCAATAATGATAACCATTACGGACTCCGCCTTCCAAAAGGACTTGAGTCTCTGCCTTATGAGCTAAGGCTCCTCCACTGGGAGAACTATCCTTTGCAATCCTTGCCACAAGACTTTGACCCATGCCGCCTTGTTGAACTCAATCTTTCTTACAGTCAGCTTCATAAACTTTGGGAAGGAACCAAGGTAAGCAAACTCGTATCGGCTCTCTTGTACCATTTTTATCCAAATTTATATTGTTTCTTTTCCAATTTAATTTTCTCTTCAGAATCTCAAGATGCTGAAGATGGTCAGGCTTTGTCATTCCCAGCAGTTGACTGAAATTGACGTTATTCATAAAGCTCAAAATATCGAGCTAATTGATCTCCAAGGCTGTTCAAAATTGCAGAGTTTTCCAGCCACGAGTCACTTGCAGCATCTTCGAGTTGTAAACCTATCAGGTTGCAGAGAGATCAAAAGTTTCCCAGAGGTTTCACCAAATATTCAGGAACTACATCTCCAGGGAACTGGCATAAGAGAATTACCAATTTCCATTGGAAATTCCACTAATCTCAAGGAATTATATCTCACTGGATGCTCAAGTTTAGTGAAGCTCCCTGCATCTATTGAGAATGCCACTAATCTCCAGAAGTTGAATATCACTAATTGCTCAAGCTTGGTGGAGCTCCCTGCCTCGTTTGGGAATGCTATTTATCTCATGGAATTGTATCTCAATGGGGGCTCAAATCTCGCAGAAACCCCTTCTCCTAAAACCTTAAACCGTCAAGACTCTGATCCTGATGGCCTAAACACCGCCCCAATGTTTTCTAAGGGGGCCAGCACGCCTGCTTTCCATAGTGCAAGTTACCAACAGCAAACGAATCGTGCTGCTGAAGTGATAAATAAAAACAGTACTCGTGTAAAAAAAATTGAACCTCGTAACGAAAATGAATGGGTTGAACAAGATCAACATGGTGTGTACATCACTCTGACAGCCTTAGGGAGAGGCGCAAGGGATGTCAAACGTGTCCGTTTCAGGTACAATTCTTCTTTTACCATTGAGGCTTAGTTGTAATGTTTAGATGTTCTTTTCTGTTAGTGATGTAATGAACATAATTAGAGGATGATTTTGATGGCAGCCGAAAACGGTTTAGCAAGAAACAAGCAGAAGAGTGGTGGGCAGAGAACAGAGAAAGAGTTTACGAACAATACAGAAAACCGGAGTTTCCAAGTCCAATATGGGTGTAGCCGTGTAGGTTATCATCAAGTCACTTGTGAAGGTTATCAAAATATAAACTGAGAAGAATCCAGCTGGTATATTCACAAAGCTCTTGCATGTTAGCAAGTTTCAAACTACTTCAAATCTTGTTTTATCTCGGTTTTAAGATTCAAGAATCACTACATCTTTGACCTCTAAGCCTAACACGAAACCTATGGGAAATGCCACTAATCTTGAAATATCGGATCTCAGTAATTGCTCGAATCTCGTGGACCCTCTTCTATTGGGAATGTCACTAATCTCCACCAATTGATCTCGAGTATTCTTCAAGCTTGGTGGACCTCTCCTCCCCGTTTGGGAATCCCACCAATATTGAGATATTATGGCCTTGTTCGTTTCCTCATCCGGATGCAACATCTACATCCAACATCTAGATTCAGTATTTGGATGTGTATCCAGATATTGTTCGTATTAGTATGTGGGTTTTGCATCTAAATACTGCATATGAATGCAAGTTTGTTCGTTTTTGAGTTTGTAATAGCATCCAGATGCAACTAATTAAAAATGACTAAAAAATATATGTTTTTATACTAAAAAATATTAAATGATTTATATTAATTATGCAATGTAATAATAACAAAATTATCGTTTTCATAAAATAAATTTATTTTTACTAACACGTTTTCCCACCAATTATTTGAAGAGGCTGTCTTGTAAATGGACAAATGGATATGGTCCAAGAATTGGGTATGTTAGAGATTACCCAGTGGAGCTACAGGCACAAGCACTGGAGCAAGTCAGTCTCTATCCTTGGGTTTCGCCAGCTAATTCTTACGGACCAATTCCATCTATAAGGCCGAGTCTTACACAGTTTTTAACTTGTTATCCAAGAAAGGGTGAGGTTAGAAGAGAAGAGAAACTAACCTCCATTTTGTCTTTGTTCTTTGATTTCCTTTGTATATTTCGCGAATTTGCAACATTTTATTGTTTTGAATACTTGTTCTGATAAATTCTTGTTAGATCAAGATTATGCTAGAGATAGTCACAGTTGATTACTAATGAAGATGAATATCCTACAAATCTGGTTCACCGATGATTTTCTCAAGTAATCACTTCTTACTATCTGAGTACTCGGTTCTCGCTTTTCACTATTAGTTCATTCAGATAATTAGATGATATGTTGATTCATGTTTGATAAAATCTTCATCTTCTCCTTTTCTGTTGCCATTTTTTTTGTATAATGTTTTGTTTTTTCTTTTTCTTGCAGGCTTTGCTTGCTAACATTGCTGCCATGTATGCTGTTAACCATGGACCCGCAGGTCTAAAATCTATCGCTCAACGTGTTCATGGTCTTGCTGGCATATTTTCCTTGAGTTAATACACTCAGGGTCCGAGACTACAATCCAAGGAAACTAAAAGAATCGAGTTCTCTCTCTCTCTCTCTCAGAATTTAAAGCTGTAAGGTTTGATCATCATTGCTTAGGTGGAGATTGTGAAGATGAGTGATAGGTTGTGGAAGGCTGGCAGTGAATGCTTAGCTGGAGGTGAAGACTCAACCTGAAAAGATGAGGCGGTTAGATTAGTAGAGAGAAAGGAGTATAGTATAAATAGAGAAGTATTCTAACTAAGTAGAATCATCCAATTAGTGAGAATTGGTGTATGGTGTTGCGACTTCTGCGTGAGTTCGTTAGGGTTGAAGATTTGGGGCCTGAAATCTTCTTCATTGTAACAGATCGTTGATTAGAAATAAAGGATTCGGAGTTGTGCTCTTATCAATGAGCAAGCTCGAGGTTTTTTGAGTTGCAAAACTTCGAGGCAGAACCACAAGAAAGAAGCTGCATTTTCTACGAAATCAAAGCAGACCAAATACGGTTTGTACTTTAGTGAAGTTAATGCAAAGTGTCTGTTTGGCGATGGAAATTGAAACTTAAAATTTGGCTCTTTTGGCGATCAAAGCGGCTGGTCAAGATCCCTGAATACTCATCTTATAAAAAGGGGCAAGGGCTTGTGAGAGAGATAACATTGAGTAAGGGAAAACCATTGTTAAAGATTTGCTCAGGTAAAAACAGGGGAAGAAAAATAGAGCAATTGTGTTCAAGCAAGGGCTTTCACACCTTGGTTCCCCTTGTTTGTTTGATTCTAGTGGATTCCGAGCTAAAGTTCTCAACGAAACGTAGCTGGTTTCTTAGTGACATCACTGAAATTGGACAAACTCTTTTTTGCTCCTCTTTTTTCTCTCATCAATGGGTTTCCTTCACTTTCATCTCTGTTCATTGCAAGTGTTATTCCCTCAAACTACTTCAGTTCTTGTTTTATCTCGGTTTTAAGATTCAAGAGCGACTACATCTTTGACCTCTAAACCTAACACGAAATCTATCGGATGCCACTAATCTTGAAATATTGGATCTCAGTAACTGTTCAAGTCTCGTGGACCCTCTTCTATTAGGAATGCCACTAATCTCTATAAATTGATCTCAAGTATTCTTCAAGCTTCGTGGAGCTCCCTCCTCGTTCGGGAATGCCACCAATCTCAAGATATTATATATGCTCGTGGCGTCTATCGAAAATGCCACCAATCTTGAAATATAGCGAGATAAAGAGAAGCAAGACAGTGTAATCCTGGTGTGATAAAATGATTTGTGTGTATCTCTCAAAGTTGACAGGTCCTTTCACTGGATATTAGCTATGAAGTCGCTACACATTGCTAGAAACTGACTGAAAGTTCTACAGTTAATCAATCAGAAAGGCAACCCAAGAGAGTCAAATTCTGATGGTCTTTCCGCTAGATTGGAAAATAACATATGTAGTCAAACAAAGATCCTAATGTAGAAAATCAAACTTTTGAGGCAGACTCTTTTCCTAATCAGTATTTCACTTTCATGCATTAAAAACTCTTGAATATGTTTATTGTGATGTATCAGGACCTAACATATGTACTTGCCATTGTCGAAAGGTTTAAAATATTATTGGAGATTGGAGATTCCTTAGCATTTGAAATCAAAGTTTCTGCCCAGTTTTGATCAGATTCCGTATATTGGTCAAAACTCAGTTCAATAACTAATCTGGATATAGAGTATAGAAAGGCCTCAATGGCTTCTTCATCTCGCAATCAGAAAAGGTACGCTTTGGTCTCATTCTTTATGCTGTCTACAATATCTCATGGCCTTTTTCTCAAGAGTTTTCCTTTTTTGTGGGTTAAAGGTTGATTGAAGTGTTCTTAACCGAAGTCCATGCATCTCCCCGTCGGAAAACATTTGTCTCCCTCCCAAGCAGGAATCAGACTAGAAAGGACCCAAGTTCTCGTCGTTAGCCCATAGGATTCGTCATTGGCGCCTGAACAAATCGTGGTCTGTCTTACTTTTCTCACACTCGTTTTAAAAGCAAACGAGTGAGTATCAAGGCTGTACAAAACTGGGGACACTTCCCAGTCGTTGGTCATTTTCAGCATCTCCGAATTTTCGAGAAAATCATTCAATTTTTTATCTTTTCAACCTGCTATTTGGGAACTTATTTGGTTTGGAAATCTGAGCTTTAATCAAATTAAGATACGAACTGAAGACCAAGTTAACCATAGGAAAATGAGACGACTCATATTCAAATGCAAAATAATGTTTGGGTTCAACTTCAACCCTGAAGACATAGGTTCTACTTGATAGAGAAAGGTCGCAAAGAACATGATAATAAATCTTAAGGTTTCAAAACAAGTCTCAACAAATATCCCAAAAAAGTAAACAATTTCTACTTAGTCAGCCTTGGAAGCAAGAGCAGCAGCTTGACCTCTGAGACGACCAGTCCTCCTTGCAGCAATAAGACCAACCTTTTTTCCAGGTGGTGCATCACGACGAACAGTACTGGCGTGACCAATATGTTGATGGTTACCTCCTCCATGAGGATGCTCAACTGGATTCATAGCCACACCACGAACCTTAGGCCAGCAGTTTCTCTTCACTCGGTACTTGTGGTATGCGTTACCTGCCTTGAGCATCGGCTTCTCTGTCCTTCCACCACCTGCAACTTGCCCAATCATGGCCCTGCAAGCACTTGGCACAATCTTCTTTGAACCCGATGGCAACTTAATCCTGTCCAAAATCATGTCCAATTAGAAGAAAACAATCTTTTGTATATGCATTACTAATCCAATACTAAGCAATAAAAAAATGAAATCATAAGATATACTTTAAACAGTTCTCATAATAAAATTCAACAGACCTAAATATATGTACAGTTTCTATGACTCTACCAGCGAAATATTGAAAATTTGCAGCAATCATTTCTAAGAAGATAAGCATTTCAAAACCAATCTCACACAATCAGCCAAAATGATCCAAAAGTAACAAACCTGCTAGTGTCGTTATCAGGATTGTGAGCGATAACAATAGCGTAATCACCAGAAGCTCTAGCGAAAACACCACGATCACCAACATGATGCTCAACGTTACAAACAACAGCTCCTTCAGGGATAGATCTGAGCGGAAGAACATTTCCAACGACGAGAGTAGCTTTCTTCCCACAGTAAAGAAACTGACCGGTGTACATACCTTCAGCAGCAACGAAAAGCTCCTTCTGCTTCTTGTAACGGAAAGGATGACGGAAAGCAACACGAGCTAACGGAGCACCACGACCTGGATCGTGAATGATCTCCGTCACAACACCTTTGAGATAACCATTTCTCTCGCCGAAATCGAGACTCCTGAATTTGGCCGGACCTTTACGGTGGTGAGTGTGGGATTTGAAGACGGAACCTGCTCCCTTACGTTGAGCTCTGATGACACGACCCATGGATGGATGATTATGGTTTCCTTCGTCTTCTTCTTCTTCAGATTACGGCGAGTTATGCAAATGAACAAAATCAAGTTTATATCAAGTATTCTGCAAAACCCTAGTGGACTCTGATGGATTTACACCTTAATGGGCCTTAATTAAGCCCATTAAAAAGCCCAAGTTAAAATACCGGGAAAAAAAAGATGGAAGATTTTGAATCCTTGGATAAGTCAAATCCATCAAATTGTCAAGGGGGTTTTCCATGCACCCGCATGTAGAGTATTACTATCTCCTCGTATCCCATTTTTGAAAAAGAAGAACAAATTGCGATTATTAGTAAAAACATTAAAAATTTGTGGAGCGTCAAAGTTGAAAAAAGCGCATAAATCATCCACCGCTGCTTCCTTCTTCTCTGGCACAAACACGCTCCTCCCACTTTCTTCTTCCTTTCTTCTCTGTAGCTCCCACGAATGTTATCTTAGATCTTCGCGCCTTCTCAACTCTGTGGAATCATTCGTCTCGGTATGTTATTATTGGAAAGATATTGTAGTGTACTTCGATTACTCTGTTTTTTTTGTTTGATTTTAATTGTTTGTGCTCTAAGTGAGAGATAGTGTAGTAGATGATGTCATGATTAGGTTTAAATGTGAAGAATTCGCGCTCATTGGGATGTGATTTGAATTTTTTCCATTTGAAAAAAAAAAATGTTTGGTTTTGGTACTTATTGAGAAAGAAATCATTTTATGTCATTCACTACAGAAAAAAAGAAAAAAAACAAAACGGTCATTGTTTGAGCTAATAGGATAATAAATATATAGCGGGATTTTGTCGGATGTAATGAAAGTAACATTTACGGAACCGTTGAAGATTTTGATTTCCTTTTTTGGATGTTAGTTCAAATTTCAAAACTTGTTCAGTTTTGTTTTTGTTTTTATTAAAGCTTATTTTCTACGGATTGTTTGTGCAGAGTATTTATCATCTTGAGAAAGGAGCAAAAATGGACGGTCGAAGTTGGCTATGGAAGAGAAAGTCTTCGGACAAAGCCACGACCGAGAAACCAGTTGTTGGAAACGAGTCAACTCCTGTTTGTTCTTTGTCCTACTTAGCATCTCTTGAGAATCAGGTGCTTTAATTTATACCACAGCTCTGTTTTTATATGATTTAACTAATGGTTTAGTAGTGCTAATGTGTCAGTTTTTGTGAGATTATAAATTCTTTTTGTGTTTGATTGTGTGTCAGGAAAAGTGTAAAAACACAAACTATGTTCAGATTACTATGGATTCATACACGCATATGAGTAGAATGGAGGATCAGGTCAAATTGTTTGAAAGTGAAGTTAAGGATCTTAAAGATAAACTCACTATTGCACACTCTGAGATTAAGACTAAAGAATCTTCGATTCTTCAACATGCCAAAGTCGCTGAAGAAGCTGTCTCAGGTAAGATAGTTGAGCATTCTTGTGTTTTGTATTAGAAATGTTACTTTTACTTGAATTTAATGTTTTAATGCTTATTAGTCTTTGTTCGTTTAGGATGGGAGAAGACTGATGCAGAAACTTTAGCACTTAAACGTCAACTCGAATCTGTTACACTCTCGAAGCTCACTGCAGAGAATAGAGCTTCGCATTTGGATGATGCGCTTAAAGAGTGCACAAGGCAGATAAGGATTGTGAAAGATGAGAGTGAGCAGAAGCTGCAAGATATGATTCTTGCTAAGACCATGCACTGGGATAATATCAAATCCGAGCTTGAAGGAACGATCAATGAGTTAAGCCAAGGACTTCACCGAGCAGCTTCTGATAATGCTGCACTCACTAGATCGTTGCAAGAGCGATCAGAGATGATTATAAGGATCAGTGAGGAAAGATCTAAAGCTGAAGCTAATGTGGAAAATCTCAAGACTAATATTCATTTGGCTGAGAAGGAAATTAGTTCGTTGAAGTATGATGTTCATGTTGCTTCAAAAGAAGTAGAAATCAGAAATGAAGATAAAAACATGAGTTTGAAGTCAGCGGAAATCGCAAATAAACAGCATTTGGAAGGAGTGAAAAAGATTGCAAAACTTGAAGCAGAGTGTCAAAGGCTAAGAGGGCTTCTACGGAAGAAGCTTCCTGGTCCTGCTGCTATGACTCAAATGAAGATTGAAGTTGATAGCTTAGGTCAAGAATTCACAGACCCTCGAGCACAAAGAAGCATCGCAAACGCAAAGCCTGAAGTTTCTGCTGATCATAAGTTGGAAGAATGCAAAAGAGAGAATGTAACTCTCACTAGACGTGCATTGGAAATGGAGGAAGAGATTCAGACGCTTAAAGAACTTCTTGCAACACGTAACAATGAACTGCAGGTTTCGAGAAATGTATGCGGTAAGACTCTTGGAAAGCTAAAGATTCTTGAAGGACAGATGCATATGTTTAACAACGACAAGAATGCTTCAAAATCAAGTAGCAGAAATCTTTCTGAAAGTCCATCCAGTGGTAATCAACATAACTATTCTAGCGTCACCTCTGTATCCGAAGATGGATTTGATGAAGAAGCAAGTTCCTCTGAGTGTGGCCCAGCAACCTCAAATGATTCTGTAAAAGTGAGAAAACTAAGTGTTGTTGATGGTTCCTCAAAGCCTAAGATTTCTAATAGATTGGAGTTAATGGATGACTTCCTGGAGATTGAAAAGTTAGCAGCTAATGATACAACAGATGGAGCTAACTCAGCTTCAAAATCTTCCAACAGTGCCTTCAGCAGTAAATCTGTAGACAAACAATCTGCTTCTAAGTCCAATGAGCAAGATGAGGATACAACAACAACGCTTGATCAGCTGTTTATGGTGCTCTGTTCAAGAATCAACAGGATATTTGAATCTCAAGAGGGCATTAGCATTGAGAAAATCGTCGAAGCCGCAAGACTTTCGATCCAAGAGCTTCAAGGATCATCGCCAAAAAAACTCTCAATTCCTCTATTTCAGGTTGCTGATGAAACTCTAGAGAAACATGTTTTATCATCTCAGGAGACCAAAAAATGCGAAAATGTGCAGAAGAACACCAAGAAACAAGATTTGGAAGCAGCTGTTTCCAACATTCACCACTTCATAAAATCAACTACAAAGGAAGCAACACAACTTCAGGAGGTCAATGGAAATGGACGACTGAGTGAGAGCTTGGAGGACTCCTCTTCATTGGTTAGTAAATATTCAACTGGTGAATCAAGCCTTTCTGAACTTATTCTAGAACTCTCCCGCATTTCGGTTCTAGCTAGTAATCTAAACAATGTTTCTTTGAGCCTCAAGCCCCATAGTAAAGAGACCTCTATTGCAGTGAGCAATGAAAAGGTTACATTGCTAGAAAAAGAAGATGAAGGGTCAGATTCTGATCCACTGGGAGACACATTTTCTAAGACAGATGATGATGATTCATCATGCAAGAGCTTGTTGAAAGAGCTTGAACAGTCAAAGTTGGAGAAAGAGAACATTGCATTAGAATTATCAAGATGCTTGCAGAATCTTGAAAGTACAAAGGCAGGGTTGGAAGAAAAAGAGAAGCACATATCGAAGCTGAAATCGCAGCTTAGTTCTTCAAATGATCTCCAAAGCCTGGCAGAAACACAGCTTAAATGTGTGACTGAGTCATACAAATCGCTTGAACTTCGTGCCAAAGATCTAGAAGCTAAAGTGAAAAGCTTAGAAGAAGAAACAGAGAGACTTGAAATGGCTTTCTCCGCAGAAAATCATGGCCATGAGGTGACTCTAGCTAAATGCAGAGACCTTCAAGAAACAGTGCAAAGGCAAAGGTATTATACTACTGAAATCTATAAACATAACTACGAAAACTTAGTTTTGTGTGTGCTAATTTTGACTTATTCTGAAGGAATGAGACTTGCAGAAAATGTTCATCATCCAAACTCCAACCTAATCAGGTAACACTTCGTCTTCTTCAATGATTAGCTTTCGCATCCGTTTTGTTACATCTACT
Organism: Cardamine occulta; assembly: GCA_028015245.1. Lineage (NCBI taxonomy): Eukaryota > Viridiplantae > Streptophyta > Magnoliopsida > Brassicales > Brassicaceae > Cardamine > Cardamine occulta. The sequence goes on from CM051386.1 coordinate 1,993,717, forward strand.
ATTCTAATGTAATTAGCAATCTCTCTTAATCAAAGTTTATAATTTTCTTGTTTTCAGGAGAAAGACATAGCATCTGCAACAGAGAAGCTTGCAGCTTGCCAAGAAACAATTCATTTACTTAGCCAACAGTTACAATCCTTGCAGCCTCAGAGCAAATCTCAATCCCTTGAGAAGAAGCTTCAACATCAAGAAACCTCAGAAGCAACATTGAACTCTTCACTAGATGATCTTCCTCATGATCATATCATTCAACAATCTCGTGCAGTTAGACACACGGTGAATCCAACGGTCCACGCGATCATCAAGTGTAACTCTGTTTCTTCATCTTCTAAAGAAGATAATGAGAAGCATACGCGAGGATTAGGCCGTTTCTTCTCATCTAGAACTAAGAGCCATGGACGTTAAAAAGCTAGGAGATAATAACAAACTCATTATCTTATGGTTCGTTTGATTTTTCACCTTCGTTCTTGATATGTGTATATGTTTACATACGTTTTTAAGTATGTGAGAAGAGAACGGTTCTAGTGAAGATTAATCTTTATCTTATTACTTACTGAGTTACGGTACACAAGAATGAAACCTCATCTAATAACTCCAAGGCCCTAAATGTCTGAATTAATTTAAAATTGAAATAAAGTGGACAATGACCGAGACCGAACATAAACACACACAACAAAACAAAAAAAATCATATTCGGTTCCTACATTTCTGACTTCTAAGAACGAGAACAGAAAGCCATTGTGTCCTTTCTACATAAAATCTCAATGTATAGAATTCAAGAGAACATCATGAGAAAAAAAAGTCTTTTGTAATGATGTATCATATTTCATAGTCAAAAATAGTAAATGTATATAGGTGGAAAATCATTAAATGGCAATTCTATTTGGTCAATGATAATATATATTGAACTGATCCTTACTTGAGAGTTGAGATAATAACGAATAATTTCTGATATTTTCGTATATATTTTTAACACACTCTACCGACTAAATAAAAAAACTACAAAATGATTAATATCAACAATCTCATAAATAGTGTCAATATGGACATCAATTGGTCTACAATTCTAGAAGTAGTATTGGTTGTATCCAAATTTAAACTCGAAATTTCTCTTCTCAGGGTTTCAAATTGGAACGTGAAGATCATTGCAAATGACTCTACCAGAAAGATAAAGAAAGTGTTTAATTTTAAAGGTTCGGAGCATGGTTTAAATATCATATGAATAAGATTCTTAGACAAAATAAAAATCGAAACGTGAGGTCCATGCAGGGCCGTGCCTAGGAAAAAAAATTTTAAACATTCGTCTAGGGTCCTGTTTTATTTATAAAATTTTAGGGCCCTAAATATCAAAATATTTAGTGATCTAATAGTTTTAAAGTTATCTCAAAGTATATTCACATTCAGTTTTAAATCTTTATCATTAGTTTTTTAAATCTTTCATTGTTTATAATTATTTTTTGCTGCCAATACATGTTTATTTTCTTGTATTTGCCATACTTTTTATTTTTATTCACTCTTTAATTACTTTTACTTATAAATTTTATCAATAATTTATTTTAATTATTTTTTACAAACATAATTTTAAAAAATCAATTTAGTTTCTTTTATGATCATTTTATAGTTTTTTCTTAGAAAAATATTATTCACAAATTTCATAATTCATTATCATAATCATATAGAAAATATATTAATTACAGTTATTTTAATCTTAAAATTAGTATTAACAAATTATGTAGAGTATTATTATTTTTGGCCTAGGGTCCTAAAATCTCTAGGAACGGCTCTGGGTCCATGCAACATAAAAACAATAATGAGTTTTAGAAAAACAAGAAATTTAAAAGTTTGAAAAAGGACAAGGAACAGATCAAACAGATAATACTCACAAATGTCAAGCAGACAATGTATTAACTCAAAACCAACTTGAGAGTATGGGCAAGCCAGAGTTTGTACAGACCAATACTTCTTCTTCTTCTTCATGGGGTTTCAAGTCTTTTTTATTGAATAAAAATTAAAATATACATGTGTTTGGTTTGTGTTCTACTGAGTTTTATATTTGAAATTTATTTATGTTGTCTGGTATTCTAATTTAAAACAAGAATATATGATAACTGTGTGCGCTTATTGGATTAAATTGCAAAAATTCATACTAAAAAAAAAGAATAAATAAGAGGAATATAGAGAGTCAAGATAGTAGAGGCAATGTGGCTTACATGTTCTGCCCATTTTCATACACACATTGTCTTTTTCAACAATTTAGAATAATATAATGAACATTAAAATCAGACTAAAAATAATAAGTAAATTAAAAAAAATTGTTCGAAAATTAGATATGTACTAAACTACTAAAAGATATTTTCATTTTTAAATACTAGTCTAAAAGATGTTTCGTAAGATATTTTCATTTTTATGTTTTTTTTGATGGCAGATATTTTCATATATAAATATTTTTTTAGCAAAAACTAAAATTTAAAAATAGATAAAATATGTCTCTTTGGGGGAAAAATGCAATCTCTGTCAAGTAAATATCTCTAGTTTTCTCCACATATGTGTCCATTCACATATGTGGATAGACGACCTTAACCAGCTTCAACCTCCGATATAAAACATTTATACATTGTATTAATAACCATTTAAGCGGAAGGATCAATGAAAGCATATCTAATACTATTTCTCTCTCTATATATATTTTAAAGTATTTATCTGTTTTGCACTTGAATTCAATTTCGAAATATGCTTTGCTTCTATACGACAAATCTTGAAGGCGGCCTTGCGAAATTAATATGAGTTTTAACGTGACAAATGGAACAAATGATGAATCATGAAAACGAAATGACTAAAAAGCAATTATTGTTATAAAACAGAACCCCACTCAAATAGAATTTACTGTATAGAGACTTTGAATCATATTTATCGTTTTCTTATGATAATTAAAAAAAAAATTGTTTAACCGAAGGTTTCAGATCAAAATCTAAAGTAATCTTATGTAACTCCAACAGTTATATGAATTTCACAACGGCAAAAACAAGATGTGTGGTACAACGATAATTGATCATTTACCTAAGCTTGGGTTCCCAATGCGATTGAACCGATCCAAAATGATTCAAACCTGCACCAAAATATCCGATCTAAAACCTGAATAAAAGAACTCTTTTCCATTTTTAAATATCTGATCAAACTTTAGCCGAAAACCAACTGGAAAAAAAAACCCCCCGAATAAATTCACATGTTTTTTAAAATCTCAATCAAAAATAGATTTTTTAATAAAGCGAAATAACGCCTAACCAAAAGCGTACTTTAACCTAACGATGCAAATGATATATTCGATATGTTGTTCATAAACAAAACAAAAAATCCAAAAAGTAAAACATAGAGAAGAGTATTGTTTCCCATTTGGAGGAAAATCATGGTTTAGAGCAAAGAGTTCATTTGTTGAGGACCGTTCGATTGATAATTATTTTGATTACTTCTGGCTTCATTGATATTGAGTTGTGGAACAGATCATTACGCTTTGCCCGATATGTAATGTAATAGAAATAAGATTGGAATCACAAATGGTAATTCGTTGATGTTTGGCCAATTATGGTTGGTAGACCGTGAAAAATGTGAAGATGGCGTTACTTCTTGTGTGTTGTGTATGTATTTTGATGTGTTGTAAATTTTTATTTTAGATATAATTTTTTTTCTGTCATATAGATCATCTTTTCACATACAATTTACAGAAAACATTTTTTAGTTAATTATAACCAGTTTTTATGTTTGCCTATAGACAAAAAAAAAAAAAACTGGCAGTCAAAACGAAAATATATTTTCGTCAAAGTGCCTTCTTGATTTATAGTACTTTCTGCTGGATTTTTTTTTTTTTTTTTTGACGGCGCACTGGATTTCTAATCACTCATTCCTCTGTAATATAATGTTAAGTTTTTGAAAGATGAATAGAAAAACTATTATAAATAAGAGAAAACAACGCAGGCTAAATGAAAAATCTTGATTCAAAAATTAATACAAATAAACTAGCTATTCCTCTCAAGAACCAACGGTCAACAATACACGTTGACTTGAGGGAAAAGTCGCCCACCCATACTAATATACAAAAGTATTTAAAATAAGTAAAAACAAGACACCAAATATAACATACTAAAAGGAAAAAAAAAAAAGTCCCAAGAGCGTGGTTAATTAAAAAACTTGTTAGATATTAATATAGCCACAAATCTTGAGTCGTTACTTAACTCGTTCCCCGCCATTTGCTTCCATCTTCTTAGCAAATAAAAACCCTAAATACATTATATATATATTCCTTAATTCTTGGTAATAACTTTGATGCTTTGACCTTCCGTGACAATGTGAATCCCTTAGAACCTTAAAGGATCGAGAGATAACCAATTGAGATAATAAACCACTCCGAGTTTTATCTGAACATGGAGATGAGTGATCGAAAGACGACTTCATCACAAGGGATAGTGAGACCCATGTCGTGCTCGAACCCAAACTCTTCCTCAGCTAGTTGTAGGAGTGTCTGGAACTGAGGATATTCTAGCCATGAGATTGGGATCACATAGCGACTTCGGTGATGACCAACGTAGACCGGGAAGTGACCTTTAGGCACGTCGTTGAAGTAGCAATTACCTTGATTCTTCTTTCCTAGACTTGAGCATCTCTTCAAGATTTGCTTTAGAGATGCTGCTTGAGACAACGCCGCTTTGTTCGACTTCTTTATCGCCATGATTTTGAGCTTATTGAGACCTAACTTGGCTAGAGAAAAAGAGAGGGAGAGAGACAGAGAAAGAGAGAGAGAAGGAGAGTTTGGTATATGTTTGAAGAAAGGTGTGGATGTGAAGGTGGTGGGGAGGAATATGGAGATTGGAGGGGTATTTAACGGCACAATGAGAGAGAAAAAATATTGAAAGAGTTTATTAAATTAATAATAAAAAATCATATATATACTTTTTACACCAATTTTTTAGGTTTACTTATGACTTTTAGAAGATCTGTGACTAGGTTACATGTATTATATATATACATAATAACGACTAATTCATGCAGAAACACATGATGTGTTTTTTTTGGTGATCAAGACAAAACCCGCGTAAACATATACAATTCGCATAAAATTTAAGGAATCTCATCAAACTACAAACACTTTTTTTGCTTTTTATTAAAACAGCTGGTGATGTATGGTTTATCTAACTATTTTCAAGGGATAATTGTTTTTTACAAGCCCAAATTGTTACAAGCCATAGCCCAGAGTAACCATCTGGTCCAAGATTATTTGTTGTATCAGTGGAGAATTAAACACAGGACTGTCTAAAATTATAACAATGCCCAAAAAAATTCATGTACCACAACATCAATCCATCAAAGAAACGTCTAAAACTGAATTTTATATGTTATTGTGAAAACAAATATCATGTGGGATGTAGGAAACAAGGGAGACTTTATAGACAAGGTCATAAGGGAAACAAGGGGAAATATGTGAAAGAATGCATACAAAATCAAATTGGAAAGTCTTATAAATAAAGTAGGGACTATATATAAACATTACTACCTACATTGTCTCTCTTTTGTGTTTTTACTTAGACACAACAACTCTGCAAATTAATTCAAGTACTGTCTGTTTTCTCTTTACTTGTTATAAACTCTTCTCCAAATTTTGTCTCTACTGAAACTTCCAATTTTATTACAACTAATATATGAATAAATAAAACAAAACAAAAAATATGGCCGTTAATAGATTTGTATACCCGTTTTGTCATAAATTGATTCCGTTGCAAAGGGCAAAGGGGATTACGGACAAGTATAAAGATATGTGAACCAAAGTACGTACTTGCAACCGCAAGATCACATGTCTTTTGCTACAAGGAGAGTTGCCAACACTTTTTTGCGTTTTAAATATATATTATAACGTTCAGTTTCTATCAAATTTACACACTTTTGGAATCGTTAAAAAATTCCAGTCAAAGAGTTAGAACTTATAAACAATTCATATGACTCTACCAATGTGTAGGATATTAATTCATGGCAATTTGATCAAATAATTAATTAGTTTACTATAAATATAAAGCTCAATTAGTTTTTTCCGATATGTATGTATATAATAAATGTATGTGAAAAGATATAGCGAAGCAATATATTAAGTTGTCTCCATGTGAAAATTTGAAAATGAAAACAAATGCTTAGGTTGGAACCTAATCTTTTGTTTAATTGATAGTATCAAATCCATGCAAATTCCCATCTTATTCCTCCGATGCCTTGTGTTCCACGTACTTCTTTCCCTTTCTGTTATACTTCATATTTTTCTTTTATTTTTATCCATTTTAATGTGATGAAACAATCAACATCGTCAAACATTTTCATCTTTGTCTTTGTGATAATTCCAATCTAATTTATTGCAAATTTTCCGTGGTAGAAACTCTCTATCGTGTATTACTTGATAACCAGAAAAGGGAAAATTTAAAAGTGTAATTGAAATGGACATTTTGGCAATTTCTACAGTATTATTTTACCTAGCAGTTTTTTTTTACCGGATCTAGACATGAGCCCTTAATTAATTTCCTTAGGCTCGGAACCAACATGTGAATTTATCCTTATAAGTAAAAATAAATGGTCTCGTCCCAGACGGTTCAAACTATGGAACACTAATACACTCACTTTCGGTGGATATGCTTACCATTAATTAGGACACCATCTATTCGGGGATTAATTTACAGTTTCTACAAGTTTATTTGTTCATTCAGCATTTTTATAGTTGTAAAACATCTATTTTACAGATCTGAAAGCTAAATTCGTTTTTTTCTTTCCAAAAATGTAGTCGGTTCATCTACTACAACATTTGAATGTATGAGGAATCAAAATATCTCTCTGCAATATCAAGAAGCCAACTAATATCCAAGATTTGTTTAATGTTTTGAAAGTAACCTTTTAAGATTCGTTTTGTTTTTTTTTAAGATTTTAGCATAACTCAAGAAATGGCGACAAATAGAAAGAAATAAGAAAAAAGATTTGTTTGTCGACGAAGAAGAAAAAAAAAGATTAAGAGTTTGGCTTCAACCGTTACATTAAAGAGGGGCGGGGAAATATAATTGATTTGGTATCTTCATAAAATTTAATGAAAACGATAAAAATGATACTATTTGTGAAAAGGGAATTGAAGAGAGGAGAAAAGTAAAAGATAAAATCCGAAACGTGGAAGATGGAATTTTGTCGTATTTATGGAATATATATATATATAAAGAAAACAATAACAAAAATGTGAGATGGTGTGTGTGGGGACAAAGGAGAAGAAGACAATGAGAGAATCAGGTGGAAGTGAAAGGAACGAACACTTGGCTGTCCTGAATTGGCGCCTCTGTTGTGGTTATAACTTATAGACATGATCCCTCACACTCTTCCTTACCCCACACCCAATTCATCCTCATCATCATCATTATCATAACCCACTTTTCCACACTAATTATTATCTTGATTTTTTTAACCTAAATTACCTATTGAGTTTTGAGACCGCTAATCTCGAAATTCCTAAACTATTTAAAATTTTACTCATTCGGGTCTAAAGAAATATTGAGTGATTTTTTGTATGCTCAAGCTGTATTTACCCCCAATTTGGTATGTAAAGCTAGCTATATGATTTGAACCTTGTTTGGATGTATATATATAGAGCTCAACATCAATTTCCATTATTGGTAAGAAGGATAAGCAACATCGTTAACCTCACAAGCTATAGCTAATTTAGTACACTATACGGAACTGAAAAAAGTACAATTCAAAGAAAATAGCCTTCATCGCCTATGAGTCTACCATCTTGTTTATCACTATCTCAAACTATGTTAATGCCATTTGCAAAAATTATTTCTTAAGCATTTACTTTACGTGTTTTACTAGTTTTCCCCATAAACGAGAGGCCATAATATACATACATAACAACAACAAAACTTCTATAGTAAACAATTTTCTTTGAATCATAGCTTTGTTTGACTGCATTGCACTGTGGATATCCTTAATTAGTGTGTGGATAATAGTTTGGTTTGCTTGTTACTTTAATGTATATTTGCTTTAAAACAAAACATCACAATTTATTAGTATTTGTATAAAAAAAATATCGGAGTTAACTATTTCATTCTTTTGTCCGATAAATTTTGTTTTTGTTTAGAATTTCTAACAATTATTTCTTAATTAAATTGAAATATATGCTTTGGAATATCATATTTTGATACCTTTTACATGTCTACAACATATATAATACACTCAAATGATAGTACAAAAGATGTTGATTTTGCAAAGTCGGTATTATGATGTGATGTAGTTACAAGGCAAAGTCGCCAATCAGGATTGATGGAATTAAAAAACGTTTTCCCCATATTTTCTCCAAATTTTTAAATTATAAAAGAGACAGTTCATAACGACAAAACGCATAAAAAACAAATATTAGAATTAAGACTTAATATTGAAAGAGTATTTTCCCCAGTTTTCATACGAATTGAATTTTCAATTCAACTAAAAGCTATAAAAGGGACAGCTCCTAACGACAAAATGCATAAACGAATATTACAAGCAAGGTTTTTTATTTTATTTTATTTTGAAAGAGTATTTTTCCCAACTTCCTTAGAAATTCAATTTCCAACTTAAATACTATATATAAAAGGGACAACTCCTAACGACAAATTGCATAAAAGAATATAAGACCTCTAGGATTTTTGTTTTAAAGATTATTTTCCTCAATTTTATTTCAAATTAAATTTCCACTCCAATAGTCCAAAAAGTTTCCTACATATTGAGTTTTTCAATCAAAAACCTATAAAAGGGACAGCTCCTAAAGACAAAATCCATTTAAAATACATATGGGAATAATATACCTCCACCACCAATACAAGAAATTAACCTTTTAAAAAAAAAGATATTTAGAAGTTGAAGAAATATATATAAATGTCTGGTAAATCCACAGTATATTACAACCAAAGAGAGAGTCACAAAAGAGTTGATCTTATCCCTAAATTGTGTAGGATCCATATCTGCCAAAAATATAACTATTCCATGTGGCACTTACCTTCAAACAACAACTCAGCAAAGTCAGACCACCCCAAGCTGACAAAGATTCCTCCAATGAAATCTGAGCCACATATATTGATTTTTGGATATATAACTTATGATGATACAAGTTTTTTTTCTCCCACCACCATGTTCTAAGGCCACTAGAGTATAGCATCGCCTGCGGTCTTTCAACTGATTACAACTCTTTACAGTTCTTATGTCACATTTGAAATAAGGCCTCTCTCTGATAGCTGTCAGTGTCACAATCTGTATTCCAGTTCCTACTTTTTTTTAAGGAGAAGTGTTTTCATGTGTTTCTTCTTCCATATTTAGAGAGACTAAAGAAGTCATTTCAAGGTGTTTCTTGTTTGTAAATGCCTACAATTGGTGGATACTCATGTTCAGTGAATGAAAATTACTAGAGAAGAAATTATTTATTACAAGATGCAATACCTGTCCATGTCAAGATTGTGGAACAATTTAAGCCTCTCTACTTGTTTCGTTCCACTGATTATTTCTCTTCTAGACAAAAGAAAAACATGATTGATTCGACGACTAGTGTAGTGTTGGTTCCAATAATTTGACCTCAAAAAGAAGAAGAAGAGGCTATGCAATGCACAACTTCTTTCAAAGATACCAAGTCAAAAAAACATATATTAATCATGTATCCAAAATTTGACATTCTTGAAACAGTCCAGGTTGAAAAAAAGTTGAATTATGTGATATTGAAAACTTGAATTCTTGTCTTAACTAATTGAATCTTTATTGTAGGATCTTTTGCTACAGCATGAGATCCAGACTGAGATGTTTTGCCAAGAGATAAAAAAAAAGATGCAGAATCAGATGTTTGAAGCGTTCAAAGCCATGATTTTGCATTGTTCATTTAAGGCCTGAAGCTGAGCTTCTTTCTTGTCAAGAAGAGCACTCAGCTTCACGTTCTCCTCCATCAGATTTTGCACTTCTGCATCTTTCTCGCCTTCCAACCTGCTTTCATAATATGAGAACACAACTCATAGTCAGTGAATCCTGCATCAGCCGCTGGCTGCCATTCCCATAAAACAGCTAACAAGTTGCAAACAGAAGAGATGAGACTAACCGGGCTTCAAGGATTTGTAACTCCTGCTCGGATACAAGAAGTGTTTCTATAACATTGGTGGAATCAATGACCTGATTTCTAAGTGACTCGCACTCTGTCTTCACACGACGAAGCTCCTCTTCGTTTTCCGCAACTTTTTCTCTATGTCTCCAACAATCTTCAACTAGTTTCTTAATTATCTCCGCTGTTTCGTCTAGAACAGTTTGATTCCTAAGTACAAACCGTTTCATCTCTTCTAACCTCAAGGACAAATTCTTCTTTTGGAAAGAAGTTTCAAATTCAGCCGCAGTGAGCCTCCTCAAAAGAGACTCGATCGCATCATTAACCATCTGTATGGATTGGAGCACCTTCAAAGTATAGGATCCATCCTCTATAACCAAGGAATCCTGGTTCTTGTTAGTTCCAGTCAATGTATCTTCACCTGGATTAGCCACTTGAGAAACTGAACTATTATAATCTTCTAGACCAGGAGCTGCCAAGATTCTAGCTTTTGATCTCAAGTAGCACAAGCTTGCTGCAGCTGATTTGACTCTACCTAACAGAACCTCTAATTCATTTCTTGAATCATCTTCCTCTGAACCCTCAAGGTAAGTCTTAACATCTACAAGTTGAGCTAGTAAATTATCTATACGCAATTGACCAGAATTCATCTCAAGGGCTTCTCTTGATACTGAGTATTGCGCAGCCATGCTAGTCTCCGCGTAACCAGCCATTTCTTTCTGCAATAATCAAAAACACGATTCTCTAAATTATAGAATACTATAAATCTGTGAAGCTCTCTCTTGTGGACTCATCAAGACTCAAAACTATAAGATGCAACGAAAAAAATTAAAATTAAAAGTGATCTAAGAGCAACATGAACAAGACACGCAGGAACACTCAACGAGAGAAGCTAAAATTAAGGAGATGATTCTGGTCTCAATCAAGTTCGCTTTCATTTCAGAAATCACAATCGATAGACAAGTCTTAATTAAACACGATAAAGGCGAGCGATTGAACCAATTTACGACTCAAACTAGAATACGATCCTTACGATTTCGATAGGATTTGCGAAGGAACTTGTGGTTCGTCGTCGCCGATGTAACGCTTGCCAGAGACACTTGATTTTGCTTTACTGTTTTAAAGGCAGGAAATTTGACAGACGTTTGAATTTTGAGTTGATAATTAAATTAGAGATAAAACAAATCTAATTAGAATTAATTCTTTTAAAATTATATGGGCTTTTTTAATCCATGGGCCTGACCGGCCAGAACTTTTGCTGGTGTGTTGCAGTAGTAAATTACCAAAACTACTAAGTCCAACGAACTCGGAAAAAGTGGTTCAACCCATACACACAAAGTTTTTTCTTGTTTTGAGAAAGTTAGAGGGAAAGTTGTTAATATCCTCGAGGGACTTGAATTGCATACTGGTGTTTTCAGCGCCGTGTGATCTTGTTTATGAACTTCAAGACAAGTGTCGAAAAGGAGAACTCCAAGGTTCGTTCACTCCAATGTTTTCTCTTGTTGTTTTTGCATTGTGAGCCTTTTAAGTTAACTTATCTGATTTTGAATTTTGTATCTTTTTGATCTTTAGAACGTACTTTTACTGCTCCGCATAAGTGGATGAGAGGCAAAGGACGAGTTACTATTCAATTTGGATTTTGTTATAACTATGCAACGGTAAGTGACTCTTTCAGCTTTTTTTTTTTTTGTCTATAGATTTGAGTAGTTCTAGTGAATGTGAATAGAGTTTATGCTGTTTAATTTTGACAGGACAAAGCGGGAAACCCACCTGAAATCCTTCAAAACGGAGAGGTTGATCCGATACCGTCTCTTTTCAAAGTAATAATCAAAAGATTGGTTGGATGGCATGTACTTCCTCCAACTTGTGTACCGGATAGTTGTATCGTCAATATATATGATGAAGGTGATTGCATACCTCCTCATATCGATAACCATGACTTCCTCCGTCCTTTCTGCACTGTATCATTCCTCAGTGAGTGCAATATACTCTTCGGATCAAATCTTAAAATCGTAGGACTTGGTGAATTCTCCGGTTCATACTCTATTCCGCTTCCTGTCGGGTAAAGCTCTATATGTTTGTTTATTCTATCTGAGTTTTTCCCACCTAAATCTCTGTTGCTTAACTTTGCGTCGATTTTTCCATGTTTTCTCTTCAGATCAGTTCCAGTGCTAAAGGGGAATGGAGCTGATGTAGCTAAGCATTGTGTACCTGCGGTTCCCACAAAGAGGTAATTTGTTAGGACCTTGATTTGGTTATTTGGTGTTTTGAGTTTAAACTTTGCAAAAATATTTTCTACCAAATTGAAAAATGTTTTATGTTAAACTTTTTCTAACATGTGAGTTTATTTCTTCTTTTTTTCATACTGCTTTTGCTTTCCTTGGTTGTGCTTACAGGATATCGATAACGTTTAGGAAAATGGACGAGTCGAAAAGACCAGTTGGATTCATCCCGGAACCTGATTTACAGGGGATTAAGCCGTTGCCATATGAACAGACTATGCCGAGTACTCCTACTACTGCAGCCATTAGCTCTTTAAGATCCAGCGACGAGCAAAATGGTAGTTATAATCACAACTATCGAGATCGAGCTTCACATAGAGAAGGAAGAAGCATGGTGAGTCGAGAGATTATCATTCTGAGAGTCGAGAGTGGTCATCATCGAGACAAAATAGAGGAATGTCAAGACCTACTCCTAACATAGTTTTTAGTCCCAACGTTACTAGCTCCGACAACGTCTAAGATTTTTTCTTTTTCTTTCTTTTGTAATACGAAATTTTGTATTTAATTGAATTAAAGAAATTTCGCCTAATATACTCTTATCTGCTTTCGTTTCATTGTATTCGTGGGTCTTGACGATGTGTAACGTTATTTAGAATGACCTCAAAATATGACTTTATTTTGTCCTGTTTATAAGCAAAAAGCCAAAAAACATACTATTAATGTTTAGTAATCGACTAAGCGTTATACATGAGTTGTAAATGAAAAAGAAAAATACAGTATGTGCACAATCAAAACCGTAATATCTATGTGAATCGTCTAGCAGTAAAATTTTTGGTTACAACTATTTTTTATTCTATGAAATTTCCAATCTTATGCTAACACTCTAAAAGTTCGTCTTGTTCAATGTTATTTTGATAAAAGTTCTTTTGTGATTTGTAATTTAGTGTACTCTATTCAAATAAAAACTATATGTGATATGACGATCACGACTCTTTTGGTTATATATATATATTAAAAATTTCATTCACCTGTCCTATTATTGTTGCCCCTACTATGACTAATTCTCTAGGGGAGGTGCACCCCATAGATAGATTCTTTATCCGGATATTCAAATGGATCGAAAGTAAATGTCCATATCCATGTGATTAAAATGAAATGATTACGTGTTTGAGAAAAATCGATCTCTGCCCTACACCAACATGGCAATTCCTCCTCAAGTGGAAACCACTAGACCACCACCACTTAGTTAAATTCTACATTAAAATTTGGTTACAAAATATATCTTTTGTTAATTTTATAGAAAAGAGTTTACCAAATGGCAAAAGAATAAACCCAAAATAAATAGAATGACCATATAAATGGCCAAATTAAGTCCACTACAAATTATATAGTTGAAGAGACGAAAATGTCAGTTAATCGATAGGAATTAGAGGCGATGTTATTCATAGGTGCAATTAAACTGTAAGTTTGTAATTGATGGTCATTTTGTAAATTATAAACATAAATTGGACTTAATAAATAAATAATAGACCTTATATATAACTCGGCTGTGCAATTTCCTTGCACTGCTACGCTCGAGTTCTTAAGACTCCCTCTCTCTTTTCAGGTGAGTCTCACAGAGAGACCCCAAAAAAAAAACGAGAGGGAAAATTGCTAAGAGAATCATCATTTTCCATCGTTTTCGTCGTGTTCGCTGGTGTTACATCAAAGAAACAACGAAAAATCCTGAACTTTCTCTTTTAAATTAATTAATTTGATAAACCCTTTGGTAGTTTCTGACCTAGTCGAGCACTTTTGGGTTTGGTGTTACGGATCGTCGCTGTTTGGGCTTCGGAAAGAAGGAGGAGGAACCGTACTACGACGGAACCCTAAGACAGCGTTTCTCTTGTCTGGGTTAGCTTTTTTGGTTTAGCCATGAGTCCAATTCAGAATTTTGAGCAACACTCTCGTCGTCTCGTTGAGCCTGACCTACGTAATACCACTCACTCTCTCGCTCTGTTCATTATATCGTGGTTGTGTTGTTTGTTCGCTGAGAATAAGCAAAACAAAGCTATCATTTTTGGATTTTGAAAAAATTTCCGATTGTTTTTTATTCTGTCAGTGAAGTTTTACTCTTGGAGTTTTTGTTTTTTTCTTATGATTTCGAGGATTTTTTGTTTGACCTTTGAGTCAGTTCATGCTAATTTTTCTACTCAATTAAAAATTTGACACTTACTGGAATCTTTTGTTTTTGTTTGGTTAAATTGTATTCTGTAGCTATTCAGACGAGGCTTGAGATGGTGTTGGAAGTCAGGGACAGTCTAGAGATAACACATACGGCCGAGTACTTGAATTTTCTAAAATGTTACTTCCGGGCATCTTCAGTGATTCTTCTTCAGATTACAAAGCCTCAATTCACTGATAACCTTGAGAACAAACTACGCAACATTGTGGTTGAAATCCTCAATCGTATACCACATAGTGAGGTTCTTCGTCCCTTTGTTCAAGACCTCTTGAAGGTTGCATTGCAGGTGCTTACGACAGATAATGAAGAAAATGGATTAATATGCATTCGCATCATCTTTGACCTTCTTAGGAACTTTAGGCCTGCATTAGAAAATGAGGTTCAACCCTTCTTGGACTTTGTCTGCAAGATATACAAGAACTTCAGATTGACTGTCAGCCATTTTTTCGAGAATGTCAAAATGGAAGAAGTGAAACCTGTGGAGATATCTACACCATCTGATCAGTCGCTTTCCCTTACTGTACATTTCAGGAATGGGCAGATTAACCCAAGTACTCGTTCTTTCAAAATAGTCACAGAGAGCCCCCTCGTCGTTATGTTTCTTTTTCAGCTGTATAGCAGGCTTGTCCAGACCAATATTCCTAATTTGTTACCCCTGATGGTTGCTGCCATATCTGTCCCTGGACCTGAAAAAGTTCCTTCACATATGAAGCCTCAGTTCATTGAACTGAAGGGTGCTCAGGTTAAGGTGAGACAATGATTTTCTATC
This sequence comes from Cardamine occulta, assembly GCA_028015245.1. Taxonomy (NCBI): domain Eukaryota; kingdom Viridiplantae; phylum Streptophyta; class Magnoliopsida; order Brassicales; family Brassicaceae; genus Cardamine; species Cardamine occulta. Next base: position 2,009,049 of record CM051386.1, read on the forward strand.
AGGAAGAAAACCATGACTTATTTGGACGGTGAAACAAATATTTCATTAAGGCCTACATTGCCTTGTTGTTTCACCTGAGTTACTTTGTTTTTAAGGGACCATGTCATGGTATATTGACTTATAGTGTTTTTTTTTTCTTGTGTTTATTTGCAGACGGTTTCTTTTTTGACTTATTTGTTAAAAAGTTGTGCCGAATATATCAGGCCGCATGAAGAAAGCATATGTAAGAGCATTGTAAATTTGCTTGTCACCTGTTCCGATTCTGCATCTATCAGAAAGGTGGATAACCATCTGTTTCTTTTTCTTTGGTATGTTTTCACCTTGTGATACAATCATGGGCTTGCAGTGAATGATTTCTTTTGGTCTATGAAATGCAGGAGCTATTAGTCTCACTAAAGCATGTACTTGGGACGGATTTCAAGAGAGGTTTATTTCCTCTTCTTGACACTCTTTTGGAAGAAAGGTATAATGTCCCATTTTATCCTTTTTGAGTTCTAAAACTTTTACACCTGTCAGGAAGCTGTTTTATTTTACTGTTCTGTGCCATTCATTTTGCCACAGTATATATTAACAAATAATGAGTTATGTCATCTATTTGCTATTTTTTCCGTGTCAGGGTTCTAGTTGGAACAGGGCGAGCATGCTTTGAGTCTTTGAGACCTCTGGCTTACAGCCTACTGGCCGAGATTGTTCACCATGTTCGAGCAGATCTGTCCCTTTCTCAGGTGCTTCCCGTTGTGTCTGTGCCATGTGTTTCTAATTTTAATTTCTTTGGTGTTTTTGTTATTTGTTAGTCCTCTTCTTTCTAGAGTAGCTCTTTATAGTTGAGAGAGTTTTAAGTTCTGGAAACTTTGCAAAACATTGCCATTGGACTCTACAGTAAGTGATACTAATGTGTTCCAGTACACAGTTATTGCTATGTGTCATTGGTTTTTGTGGTTGGTTTATTGGGTATTAAAAAGGATCTTCATCCTTATGGTCTTTTCAATTGTGATCAAAAAGTGCTCATACTTGGTAAAGATGTTAGTTCTTGCTTCTAAACACGAAGCCTGAGGCCTGCAAAATATTCTGGCAGATGAAGATTTTCAATAAACATATAATCTTAGGAATACAACTTATTGATCAATCTTTTGTGCCAATATCAGGCTTCCCTTTCTCATTTGACTGTATAAAATGTGGCAGTTATCGAGGATCATCTACTTATTTTCAAGGAACATGCATGACTCGACCCTCTCTCTTAACATCCATACAACTTGTGCACGACTGATCTTGAATCTGGTAAAGCTATATATTCCGTCTTGTTTGCCTTATTTAAATTTGATATTTACTAAACATTTATGTGGCATAATCTGTCCACTATGCTTGAATCCAGATTTTGGTAAAACTTAATACATTGTGTTCAGGTAGAACCAATATTTGATAAGGGTATTGATCTGCAGTCAATGGATGAAGCGCGGGTTTTGTTGGTATAGCTTTACCCCGAGAGATCATATTAGAATTGGTTGGCTGATCTAACTCTAATCATTAACTTACTTTATTCATCATCTGTTAACAGGGACGTATTCTGGATGCCTTTGTTGGGAAATTTAATACCTTCAAGCGTTCTATCCCTCAGGTAGTTCTGGTTGCTTTTCAAGCTCCCATACTGTTTCAGCTTTTTGGCTTTGTTGTTTATTGTGTTTGTATAGGTTTTGCTTGATATGCCAGTTTTTATATTTTGTGTAGGTCTTAGCTGCAACAGAGTACCGACTTTTTGTTGCTATGTTTTGTTTGAGAAATGTTGAACTTTTATCCATCCTGATTGTCAACTCTTTTATTTCATTCATGTGTTACTTAGTCTTGCTTTCTGCTTCACAGCTTTTAGAGGAGGGTAACGGAAAGGATCATATCACTCTGAGGTCGAAGCTTGAACTTCCTGTTCAGGTAATTTCATATTATCTTTGATGGCTGTTTCGTCTTAGTAAGTAGCCAAATTATCAGCCAATGTGAGATCGTGTTCAACTGTGATATTTAAACTTGCTAGCTCCACAGCATTCATTAATGTTTGTTTATTCTCTTAAATATAGAGTCTACTTCGATCATAATTTAGGAACAAATATATATTTAAAGCCTGTTATTATTTCACTGAAGCATGATTGTCTTTATTGATATATTTTTTCAATATTTTCTTTTGGATTCACGTATAGATCATCTGGCAGTTTTTATATTACTAGACCATGCTGGTTGCAGGCAGTTTTGAATTTGCAGGTTCCTGCTGAACATTCCAAAGAAGTGAATGATTGTAAGAATCTGATCAAGACACTGGTGATGGGTATTGAATCTTGGCCATACTGACGTTTCATCTTAGGATCAGTTATACATATTGATTATGTTTCTATATGTTAAGCACTTTTCCTGATTTGTATTCAGGAATGAAAACAATCATATGGAGTATAACCCATGCACATTTGCCCCGACCTCAGGGAATGCACCCACAAGCTCTTGCTTCACAATCATCTGCTACTCAGGTTTTTAAAGGAATGAGAGAAGATGAGGTATTGCATGTGAGATTTTTTAGTTTAGGCATTAATAGCGAATGGCTGATAAACCTCTAGTAATCTCTAACTTCAAGCAGGTTTGGAAAGCCTCTGGTGTTTTAAAGAGTGGTGTCCATTGTTTAGCTCTCTTCAAAGAGAAGGATGAGGAGAAAGAAATGCTAAATCTTTTCTCCCAAATTTTGGTTATTATGGAACCTCGAGATCTAATGGATATGTTATCCATATGTCTGCCTGAACTTTTTGAGTGCATGATTGACAATACTCAACTGGTTCAAATATTTGCCACTCTTCTGCAAGCTCCCAAAGTATACAAGTCATTTGCAGATGTTCTGATTAATTTCCTAGTAAGCAGCAAACTCGATGTTCTGAAGAATCCAGATTCAGCTGAAACTAAATTAGTTCTACATCTGTTCCGGGGCCTCTTTGGTGCTGTTTCCAAAGCACCATCTGATTTTGAACGAATATTGCAACCTCAAGTGCCTGTTATTATGGATGTCTGCATGAAGAATGCGACTGAAGTTGAAAAGCCTCTTGGTTATATGCAATTGCTCCGAACTGTTTTCAGAGGACTTGCTGGATGTAAATTAGAGCTGCTTCTTAGAGATTTAGTCCCCACGCTGCTACCTTGTCTTAATATGCTTCTGACTATGCTCGAGGGTCCAGCCGGGGAAGACATGAGAGATCTTTTGTTGGAGCTTTCTTTGACACTTCCTGGACGCTTAAGCTCCTTATTGCCATACCTTCCTCGCCTCATGAGGCCTCTTGTATCCTGTTTGAGAGGAAGTGATGAACTTGTGAGCTTGGGGTTACGCACCCTTGAATTCTGGGTAGATAGTCTGAATCCTGACTTTTTGGAGCCAAGTATGGCAAATGTTATGTCTGAAATGATCTTAGCATTATGGTCTCACTTGAAGCCGGTGCCATATCCTTGGGGTGGAAAAGCGTTACAAATCGTGGGAAAATTGGGTGGTCGCAACCGGCGATTTCTGAAAGAGCCACTTACACTTGAATGCAAAGATAATCCAGAGCATGGGCTTCGCTTAGTTCTGACGTTTGAGCCGTCCACTCCATTTCTTGTGCCAATGGACAAATTCATTAATCTTGCTGTAGCAGCTGTTATTCAGGAAAATAATACTATGGAGATCTACTACCAAAAAAAAGCTCTGAAATTCCTCCGCGTTTGCTTGTTGTCTCAGCTTAATTTGCCTGGATGTGTCACTGATGAGGGTCATACGCCCAAGCAATTATCAACTTTGTTACATTCCTCTCTTGATTCATCTTGGCGCAGGAGTGAATCACCAGGAATAAAGGTTGGTTTTTGGTAGTTACTCTTATGATCTTAATCTCTTATAGTTTTACTCTGTAACTTTCTGGTCAAATATTTAAGTTGCTAATTTGCTGGCTGACGTTTGCTGAAACCATTATATTATCTCCATTATTCATAATGCCTCATAAATTAGCTTAGTGCTAGGACTGTTTCATGTCATTTCTCTTGAGTGACCTATTTTTCTCCTTAGATTTTCTGTGTTACTTGGTGTAATAGGATGCGAAAGGATTTATTTATTCAGAGGATTTGTTGCTGCTGCAGGCTGACTTAGGGGTTAAAACAAAGACACAGTTATTCGCTGAGAAGTCGATCTTCAAGACGCTATTAATCACTATAATTGCTGCCAGTTCTGATCCGGATCTCAGTGACTCAGATGATAACTTTGTTGTAAACATATGTCGGCATTTCGCAATTATTTTGCATGGGGACTATACCTCGTCGTATGCTTCAACTAGTGCTGGACCACTTGGGGGTTCTGTGATTTCAGCAAGTTCAAGGCCCAAAAGTAGTTGGTCTAGTAACTTAAAACAGCTGGATCCTTTAATATTTTTGGATGCACTTGTTGATGTGCTTGCAGATGAAAACAGGCTCCATGCCAAAGCTGCTCTGACTGCGTTAAACGTATTTGCTGAAACTCTGCTGCTCCTTGCTCGTGTCAAACATGCTGATGTGCTGGTGGCTAGGGGTGGTCACAATGCCTCTATGATTGTCTCCAGTCCTTCTACAAATCCTGTATATTCACCCCATCCAAGTATGAGGATACCAGTGTTTGAACAACTTTTACCTCGGTTGTTGCATTGCTGTTATGGGAGCACATGGCAAGCGCAAATGGGAGGAGTAATGGGGTTAGGTGCGCTGGTAGGGAAAGTGAATGTTGAAACATTGTGCCTTTTCCAAGTAAAAATTGTTCGTGGTCTGGTCTATGTTCAAAAGAGACTTCCTGTTTATGCTAGCAATGAACAAGAAGAGACAAGTCAGGTTCTTATGCAGATTCTAAGAGTTGTTAATAACGTTGACGAAGCAAACAGTGATGCCCGCAGACAAAGCTTTCAAGGCGTTGTAGAATATCTTGCTACTGAATTGTTCAATCCAAACACATCTATCACAGTGAGAAAAAATGTTCAGAACTGTCTTGCACTTTTGGCTAGCCGAACTGGTAGTGAGGTATCTGAACTGCTTGAGCCTTTATACCAACCTTTGTTGCAGCCACTTATAATGCGTCCACTTCGATCAAAGACAATTGATCAACAGGTGTGCTGCATTCTGCTATTTTTTGGTTGTTGTAAAATCCTTTCTGGACTTTTTTTTCACCCTTCTTTAATATGCATTATAGGTTGGGACTGTGACAGCTCTGAACTTTTGCTTAGCACTGAGGCCCCCCCTTCTAAAAGTGACCCCAGAGTTGGTTAACTTCTTGCAAGAAGCGTTACAAATAGCTGAGGCTGATGAAGCTGTATGGGCTGTGAAGTTGATGAGTCCTAAAGTTCTTACATCGTTAAACAGACTTCGAACAGCTTGTATTGAGATTCTGTGCACAACTATGGCATGGGCTGACTTTCGAACTCAAAGTCACAATGAACTACGTGCAAAGATAATTTCCATGTTCTTCAAGTCTTTAACCTGTCTAGCACCAGAAATTGTGACCGTTGCCAAGGAGGGTTTAAGACAGGTTCCTAGTTATCTATCTTCTATTTCCAATTCTTGCATCCACATTCAATTTGAAGGCTTTTGAGATAGTCATGGAGGAATAGATTTTCCTCTACCTAATAGCGCTTTTCTTTCTGGGATAATCAATGCTATTTTATATACCTTTTTGCTATTCTCTGAAACTCCGTGTTCTGCTTTAGGTTATCAATCAACAACGGATGCCTAAAGAACTTCTTCAGAGTAGCCTCAGACCTATACTAGTTAATCTGGCACACACAAAGAATCTCAATATGCCTTTACTGCAAGGTTTGGCACGTCTTCTTGAACTTCTATCAAATTGGTTTAATGTGACATTAGGAGGTAAGTTGCTGGAGCACCTTAAAAAATGGTTAGAGCCAGATAAACTTGCACAGTCCCAGAAATCATGGAAAGCTGGTGAAGAGCCGAAAATTGCAGCTGGTAATCAGTTTCTTCGAAATATATAAAAACAGATGTCTGGTCATGTGATTATATATAAACACATTTTTTTGTTTTGTCTGTGACAGCTATTATCGAGCTCTTCCACCTACTTCCACTTGCTGCATCAAAATTTCTAGATGAACTTGTAACATTAACTATCGACTTAGAAGCAGCTCTTCCTCCAGGGCAAGTGTACAGTGAGATTAACAGCCCATACCGTCTCCCACTTACCAAGTTCTTGAATCGATATGCAACTTTAGCTGTTGATTACTTTCTTTCCAGATTAAGTGAACCTAAATATTTCCGAAGGTAAGAATAACATTGTAATAAAAGTTTTTTTCTTCACAACGCTTGTTTAGTTGAGTGTGAGCATGGGTAAATGACTGTTTCCCTCTTTTCCTTATAACCTCAGGTTTATGTATATAATCCGGTCAGATGCTGGCCAACCATTAAGGGAGGAACTTGCAAAATCTCCTCATAAGATACTTTCATATGCCTTTCCTGAAATTTTACCAAAATCTGATGCCATACTGAGTGTGGCAGCTTCAACTCCTCCAGCTGCATCATCTGGAGATGAAAAGCCCATCTCTATGCAATCAGAAAGTCCTAATATGCCGTCAACAAAATCCAATGTAGCATCAGATGCATATTTTCAGGGTCTCTATCTTATCAAAACAATGGTGAAACTGATACCCAGCTGGCTGCAGAGTAACCGTATTATTTTTGATGCCTTGGCTCTCCTTTGGAAATCACATGCAAGGACGTCTCGTTTGCAGAATGAGCAAGAGTTGAATTTAGTTCAGGTAGTTTCATATATTCCTGAACTTTATAATTTCTGCATTGGCTTTGTGATTCAAACTGAAATTAAATACATACTTTTAATGGCTCCTTATCTAAAACTGATGTGGGCATCTGTAACGACCTCACGATCGTAAATTCGGCTTCTGTAAGTATACATAGCACTATGCAAATAGAAATTTTGTTTCAAATTTCCATACTAGGTTTTTTCGTTTATCTGCTGTCTTTACAGTCTTGTATGTTGGGGCCCTCGTAAGTTGTTTCTGCACAATCTTGTTTTTGGGCTGCTTGAGTTCCCTGTTACCTGAAATTATTGTAGAAATTAGGTTTTTCTTTCAGAAATATGCATTTTGATCTGAAGTGCTGTAAGTAATCCTCGTGCAATATATTAAATGTATTCAGAAAAGTTGGACATCAAAAACCTTTTATTTTCTCAAACCCTCAGGTAAAAGAGAGCAAATGGCTTGTCAAGTGCTTCCTCAACTATCTGCGACATGAAAAATCTGAAGTGAACGTTCTTTTCGATGTTCTCTCTATTTTCTTGTTCCATAGTCGGATTGACTACACCTTTTTGAGGGAGTTTTACATTATTGAGGTATCTTTCTCAAAAATTAATACTTGATTCTCATATTTGCAGCTCCAGTAGAATAACTGTGTTCTTTTATCAGGTTGCAGAAGAATATCCATCCAACATGAAAAGAGCAATTGTTTTGCATTTTCTAAACCTTTTCCAGTCAAAACAACTCGGTCATGATCATCTAGTTCAGGTAATGCAAATGCTCATTCTTCCAATGCTTGCCCATGCCTTCCGAAACGGCCAAACTTGGGAAGTTATTGACCCTAATATAGTCAAGATCATTGTTGAGAGGCTTCTTGATCCACCTGAAGAGGTTAGTTTCTTTTCTTCCCTAAGCAACTTATACGTTTGGTTAATACAGAAATTAATGTGGGGGAAGATTGCTGTATAGTTTTCTTGATGTAAATGGTAATGATAGTAACCTATCCAAGTTGTTATTTCTGACATGGTCTTATTGTACTTGTTCTGATTTATATTTCATCTCAAATTTTATAGGTTTCTGCTGAATATGACGAACCTTTGAGGATCGAACTTTTGCAGTTAGCTACTTTGCTTCTGAAATATCTTCAGGGTGATTTGGTTCATCATAGAAAAGAGCTCATCAAGTTCGGATGGAATCATCTCAAACGGGAAGATAGTGCCAGTAAACAGTGGGCATTCGTTAATGTTTGCCACTTCTTGGATGCTTACCAGGCTCCAGAGAAAATCATTCTCCAGGTACCATTTCAATTTTTGTTGCCAGGTACTAGTGGCATTTTAATTATATTGGTGATCTTTATTGTTCCTTATTGTTTCTATTGAAGAGTGAAATAAGGAAAATACTTGGGCCTTCTTGTATGAGTGTATGTCACCTTTACCTCTTTTCCATTAACGACCTTGCAAATGTCATTTAAAACCTTTAAAGCAAGGATGTGCCTAAAATACTTCTCCATCTCAACCAGTGATACAAATGTTTTTTTTTCAACTGGATGTAGGTTTTTGTTGCGCTTCTTAGGACATGCCAGCAGGAGAATAAGATGCTTGTTAAGCAAGCCCTGGAAATTCTAATGCCAGCTTTACCTAAAAGGCTTCCGCTTGGAGATTCAAGAATGCCGATTTGGATAAGATACACCAAAAAAATTTTGGTGGAGGAGGGTCACTCAATTCAAAATTTGATCCACATCTTCCAACTCATTGTCCGGCACTCAGATCTTTTTTACAGCTGTAGAGCACAGTTTGTACCTCAGATGGTGAATTCCTTGAGTCGTCTAGGTTTGCCCTATAACACTACAGCAGAAAATAGGCGGCTCGCAATCGAACTTGCTGGATTGGTTGTCAGCTGGGAAAGGCAACGACAGAATGAAATTAAAATGGTTATTGATGGCGACACAATCAGTCAGGTTAGTGATAGCTTACATCCTTCATCTGGTGCAGATCCTAAGCGCTCAACAGATGGATCTTCCATATCTGAAGACGCAAGTAGACGAGTTAAAATTGAACCCGGTCTCCAATCATTGTGTGTTATGTCACCTGGTGGTGTATCGTCGATCCCCAATGTAGAAACTCCTGGATCTGCTACCCAACCTGATGAGGAATTCAAGCCAAATGCTGCTATGGAAGAACTGATCATCAACTTTCTTATAAGAGTAAGGCCTTACACCTCCCATCTTCTACCCTTTGAGCATGTTTCTTACTGGTTCTATCTATTTCAATTTGGGGAGGGGGGTAGACTGGTAGTTCACCCAAGCCCCTTCTCCCCTGACCACTTTGGCATTCTAAAGAGACGACGTGTGGCAGTCTTAAAGCAATATAGTATTCTGTATTCTATAATGATATTATGCGGATAGTTGGTTTTCTAGGTTTTGGATCTGGTTAAGTTCTAGACCTAATTGACCACCTCTAGTTTCAAATTATGTTAGTTGATCATGACATTTTTCTAGCTACACAATTCATTTATTAATTTTCTGATTATGACTGTAGTTTAAGTTTCCTTTCCCTTCCTTGAACAGGTGGCAGTGGTAATTGAGCCTAAGGACAGGGAAGCTAACACTATGTACAAACAAGCTTTAGATTTTCTTTCACAAGCTTTGGAAGTTTGGCCAAATGCAAACGTCAAGTTTAACTATTTAGAAAAGCTGCTAAGCAGCATGCCACCATCTCAGTCAGATCCGTCCACAGCACTTGCTCAGGGCTTGGATGTCATGAACAAGGTTCTGGAGAAGCAGCCGCATCTTTTCATTAAGAACAACATCAGCCAGATCTCACAGGTATACTTTGCTGCAGTAAGCTTTATCCTAATATATGAAACATGTCTGTTCTTTGCCTCGTTTTGACTGTTCTTTGCTTCACCAGTTTCTTGAGCTGTCATTCAAACACAAGATGTTGGACGCTGGTAAATCGCTATGCTCTTTGTTGAAGATAGTCTTCATCGCCTTCCCACAGGATGGAGCGAGTACACCTCCTGACATAAAGCTATTGTATCAGAAAGTCAGTGAGCTGATACAGAAACATGTGCATGCTGTTACTGCTCTACAAGCTTCAGGAGATGATAATTCTCTCGGTTCAGTCAGCTTTGTACTTATTGTCCTCAAAACCTTGGCAGAGGTACAGAAAAATTTTGTTGATCCATATGTACTGGTGCATATCCTTCAGCATCTTTCGCGGGATCTGGGTGCTCATCCTAGACAAGTAAGTTATTCTTCAGAAATAGCTATTTTTTTTCTAAGAGATAAAATCACATGCTTGCTTTCTTTCTTCTTTGAGCTTAAATGGATTTTACATGGTATTCAGTATTCACCACTTCTTATCAACTGAGTATTGTTTATATCTAATACGTCTAAATATCTATGAAGCACTTTCACTCATGCCTTGTAAGATATTTGCTTTTATATTTTTTCCTCTCTTTTATCATTTTTCGGCTCTCACTCATCTGCCTTATATTATTTGCTGAAATATTTTTGGTCTGTACGTATATACTATCAAATTCAAGATATCACTTCTCTCTCTTTTGCCAGCTTCTATAAATTTCCCTACCTTTTTCGTCAAATTAATAACTAGGTATCCATTACATGTTACCTCAATTGTGGCTTACTCTTGTCTGTCCCTTTTCAGAGCCAGCGGTCAGATTCAGATTCTGCAGTAACACCTTCTCGTCAAAATGCTGATGTTGGGGCAGTCATATCTAATATAAAGTCGGTCTTGGAACTAATTGATGAAAGGGTTATGCTTTTAGCGGATTGTAAAAGACCTGTGGTTCAAATATTGAACACTTTTCTTTCAGAAAAGGGTACTGATTCTAGTGTGCTTCTCTGCGTGCTAGACATGTTAAAAAGGTGGGCTGAGGATGATTTCGGAAAAACAGGTTCATCTGGGTCCTCTAGTGCTTTTCTTACCCAGAAGGATATAATTTCTTTTCTCCAGAAGCTTTCACAGGTTGATAAGCAGCACTTCTCATCTGTTGCTTTGGAAGAGTGGGATAAGGCATATCTCCAGCTTTTATATGGACTTTGTGCTGATTCAACGAAGTAAGCCTTTGCTTTTAAATCTTATGTTGAACCTTCAAAGTTTTTTTATGAGAGAGATGATATCATCTGTTTCACTAATAGGTATACACTGGCACTCCGACAAGAGATCTCTCTGAAAGTTGAAAGACATTCCATGCTTGGTTTACGGGCAAGTGATCCTGATATGCGAAGGAAGTTCTTCTTGTTATACCATGAGTCTCTTGGAAAAACTTTATTTGCTCGGTTGCAGTACATAATTCAAAACCAAGATTGGGAAGCTATGAGTGATGTCTTTTGGCTCAAACAGGGTCTTGATCTTCTCCTAGCCATCTTAATCGAGGAGAAGCCCATTACACTAGCACCGAATTCTGCCAGGGTAGTACCACTTCTGCCTTCACATAATCCTGGAGTACACCACCAACCACCTGCTATGCCGGAGGGACCTGAAGAAGTTGCTTTAATGTTTGATGGCATTGTTATGAAGCATGCACAATTTCTTAATGCCGCAAGCAAACTTCAGGTGATTGCAAATTATTTTTAAAAGCTGCTGAGTCGTTATGGTACTTTCTTTTGTCCTGTTAAAATGAAAATAGTTACTTAATTATTTTTAGTTCTTTGGTGTTTTATCCAGTTTAGTAGCTGGATTGATCTGAAAAAATTATATGTACTCTTTTTCCCGCTGTAGGTGGCTGATGTTATTATTCCTTTAAGGGAGCTGGCTCACACAGATGCCAATGTTGCTTATCATTTGTGGGTGCTAGTATTTCCAATTGTGTGGGCAACCCTACACAAGGAAGAGCAAATAGCTTTGGCTAAACCTATGATTTCACTCCTGTCAAAGGACTATCACAAGAAGCAGCAAGGACACAGGCCGAACGTTGTGCAAGCACTTCTGGAAGGACTTCAGTTGAGCCACCCTCAACCTAGGATGCCTAGTGAGCTTATCAAATATATCGGAAAAACGTACAATGCATCGCATCTTGCATTGTCTTTGCTAGAGACCCATGTCATGCTGTTCATGAATGACTCAAAATGTGCCGAGTCTCTTGCTGAGCTTTATCGGTTGTTAAATGAAGAAGACAGGAGATTTGGGTTGTGGAAGAATAGGTCCATCACTACCGAATCGAGAGCTGGGCTTTCAATGGTTCAACATGGTTTTTGGCAGCGTGCTCAGAGCCTTTTTTATCAGGCGATGGTTAAGACAACCCAAGGCACTTACAGTAACGCAGTACCTAAGGCTGAAATGTGTCTATGGGAGGAGCAATGGCTCCACTGTGCGACTCAACTGGGTCAGTGGAATGCCCTTGTAGATTTTGGAAAAAGCACTGAGAATTATGAAATTTTGCTTGATAGTCTCTGGAAAGTTCCAGATTGGGCATATTTGAAGGATCATGTGATACCCAAAGCACAAGTGGAAGAGACACCGAAGCTTCGTTTGGTTCAAGCTTGTTTTGCCCTTCATGACAAAAATGCAAATGCTGTCGCAGATGCTGAAAACATAGTTGGGAAAGGCGTTGATCTTGCCTTGGAACAGTGGTGGCAGTTACCTGAAATGTCCCTTCATGCTAGGGTGCCTCTACTGCAGCAATTCCAACAACTAGTGGAGGTGCAAGAGTCTTCTCGAGTATTTGTTGACATCGTAAATGGGAGTAAAGTTCCAGGAAATGCTGCTATTGGTGGACAGGGAAATCAATATGCAGATCTGAAAGACATTCTCGAGACTTGGAGGCTGAGGATTCCAAATGAATGGGACAATATGACCGTCTGGTATGATATGCTGCAGTGGAGGAATGAAATATATAACATTGTTATTGATGCATTCAAGGACTTTATAACTTCAAATACTCCACTTCATCACCTTGGTTATCGTGACAAAGCATGGAACGTCAATAAGCTTGCTAGGATAGCTCGGAAACAAGGGCTTTATGATGTTTGCGTTCAGATACTTGGCAACATGTATGGGCACTCACAAATGGAAGTACAGGTACGGTTTCATAGGTCTTTAACCTTATCATAATTTGGGCAGAGTTCATTCAATTGCAGAATTCTATAGAAGAACTGCATCTTTGGATACAACATGTAGTTTTCACATAAATTTTATTTCTTGCTTTTTTATTTATTTTATCTTTACCTAGTTTGTTAAAATATTTCTTGGCATAGCTGTAAATCCATCCATTAACATTTGTGATATTTGAAGTCATTTATGCAACCCTCATCCTTTTCCGTGATCCTATAAAATAACTTTTCTTTTCCTGAATCTGTTTTGTTTGAGCTTGAAATATTGAAGTTGTCTGATCATCTCTGTTCCACGTCTGTGTATGCAGGAAGCCTTCGTTAAAATTAAAGAGCAGGCAAAATCTCATCTGGAAACGAAAGGAGAGCTTGCTACTGGTCTTAATCTGGTTAATAGCACAAATTTGGAGTTCTTTCTAGCAAAGAACAAGGCAGAGATATTTCGTCTAAAGGGGGATTTTCATTTAAAGTTAAACGACACTGAAGGTGCTAATATTGCATATTCCAACGCAATCACCCTATTCAAAAATTTACCCAAAGGATGGATAAGCTGGGGAAATTACTGTGACATGGTATGTCTTATGATTAGCTTCTGCTTCTTTTCATGTGCTATTAACAGCCCCTCTTGTCATATTAGACATTATATTATTATGTTTGCTTTTCAGGCATACCAAGAAACACAAGATGAAATCTGGCTAGAATATGCTGTCAGTTGCTTTCTTCAGGGTATAAGATTTGGAGTTTCCAATTCCAGAAGTCACATGGCTCGTGTTCTTTATCTTCTTAGTTTTGATACAGCAAACGAGCCCGTTGGTAGAATATTTGACAAACACTTGGACCAAGTACCTCACTGGGTGTGGCTTGCTTGGATCCCACAGTTGTTACTTTCCTTGCAGCGAACGGAATCATCCCATTGCAAATTGGTTCTAGTGAAAATTGCTGCAGTATTCCCGCAGGTAAATCCTTTTAGTGTTTTAGAGGAATTTATTTTTGGTCATATCATCTGAGTGTGAGACTGCTTCCCATTTCAGGCTCTCTATTACTGGCTTCGCACATACTTACTGGAGCGCCGTGATGCAGTCAATAAATCTGAACTTAGCAGAGTGGTTTTGGCACAAAGAATGCAGCAGGATGTGCCTGGTGTTAGTGCGGGTCATGGTGGAGGTAATTTACCATCAGAAACTCAAATCCATCAAGGTGCTCAAACTAGTGGGGCTGTTGGAATCCATGATGGTGGTAACCCACATGCGCAAGAAAGTGACCGTGCTACTATGGAAAACAATGTGCATTCAGGGAATGATCAACCTATGAACCAAAGCAGTTCAACTATCAGTGAAAATAGTCAACATACAGCAATACAGAATGGTGCTTGGTTGGCAATCTCTGCTGCAGGTGCTTTTGATGCTGCAAAGGAGATTATGGAAGCTCTTAGGAGTAAACATAACAACTTGGCAAGTGAACTTGAGGTAGTATTCTGTTTGTGAATATACTGATTTCCTTAAATTCTCTCCATACAATTCTCATGGTAGAATAGAAAATTACTGTTGGGGACAAGTAGCTTGGATTCAGATTTTGACTCCATTACATTTTCCCTGCATCTATACTTTGATAATCTAATGATGTATTATCCCTCTCAGATTCTTCTCACAGAAATTGGTTCGAGGTTTGTAACTTTGCCAGAAGAAAGACTTCTTGCGGTTGTGAATGCTTTGTTGCATCGATGTTACAAATATCCAACTGCCACCACTGCTGAAGTTCCCCAACCGCTCAAGAAAGAACTCTCGGGTGTATGCAGAGCTTGTTTTTCTGCAGATGCTGTGACCAAGCATGTCGAATTTGTGAGAGAATACAAACAGGAATTCGAGCGTGACCTGGATCCAGATAGTAATTCGTTCCCTGTCACACTCGCAGATCTGACAAAAAAACTGAAAGACTGGAAAAACATTCTTCAGAACAATGTTGAAGACCGGTTCCCAGCTGTGTTGAGATTGGAAGACGAGAGCAAGGTACTGCGTGACTTCAATGTTGTTGATGTGGAGATACCAGGACAGTACTTTGCTGACCAGGTAAATTGGATTGTTATCCTTGTCTCTTGTTTACCTACAACGTGTACATTCTCTAGAGGGGATGTAAATTATACAAGTTTTGTGCTTTCATTCTTTTTCTTTTCTCTTTGTGCTTCGTGTGAGCTAATCTTTTTGTTTAACTGCACAGGAAGTCACACCTGATCATACAGTAAAGTTGGATAGGGTTGGAGCAGACATACAAATTGTACGAAGACATGGGAGCAGCTGCAGACGTTTGACTCTTATTGGCTCCGATGGCTCGCAAAAGCATTTTATTGTTCAAACATCATTAACTCCTAATGCGAGGAGTGACGAACGAATCTTGCAGCTTTTCCGTGTGATGAACCAAATGTTCGACAAGCATAAAGAGTCGAGAAGACGCCATATAGGACTTCACACTCCGATCATAATCCCTGTCTGGTCCCAGGTGTGCCTTGAATAATCAGCTTAGTTCCCCTTTTAGTTTCTTGATTCAGTTGATGTTTCATTCGATGAGTATTTATGTGTGGTTCAGTTTACAAGATTTCTCTGAAACTTTACTTATTCAATCTAGTTCTCCTTATGGTTGTCCATAATAAGAATAGGCAAATCTGTCTAGGAGTATGGCATGCTAACATTTTTTTCATTTCAGGTCCGAATGGTTGAGGATGATCTCATGTATAACACTTTCCTTGAGGTGTATGAGAATCACTGTGGAAGGAATGGTCGAGAGTCAGATCTTCCTATTACCTACTTCAAGGAGAAACTCAATCAAGCCATCTCAGGGCAAATCTCACCAGAAGCAATTGGAGATCTTCGGCTTCTGGCTTATGGTGAAATCACAAAGAACATAGTCACCGACAGTATATTCTCTCAGTACATGTACAAGACATCGATGAGCGGTAGTCATCTTTGGGCTTTCAAGAAGCAATTCGCTGTCCAGCTAGCTGTCTCCGAATGGCATGCTAACATTTTTTTCATTTCAGGTCCGAATGGTTGAGGATGATCTCATGTATAACACTTTCCTTGAGGTGTATGAGAATCACTGTGGAAGGAATGGTCGAGAGTCAGATCTTCCTATTACCTACTTCAAGGAGAAACTCAATCAAGCCATCTCAGGGCAAATCTCACCAGAAGCAATTGGAGATCTTCGGCTTCTGGCTTATGGTGAAATCACAAAGAACATAGTCACCGACAGTATATTCTCTCAGTACATGTACAAGACATTGATGAGCGGTAGTCATCTTTGGGCTTTCAAGAAGCAATTCGCTGTCCAGCTAGCTGTCTCCAATTTCATGTCCTTCATTCTACAAATTGGTGGGAGATCCCCTAACAAGATCTTATTCGCCATAAACACCGGAAAAATGTTCCAGACAGATTTTCATCCATCTTATGACTCCAATGGGATGATCGAGCTCAATGAACCTGTGCCTTTCCGCCTCACAAGGAACATGCAAGCATTTTTCTCTCATTTTGGTGTCGAAGGTCCTCTCATGTCAAACATGTGTGCCGCATCTCAAGCAGTTTTCTCCTCCAAGGTAATCAAAAATATTACCAAAGAGTTGAGTGGTGTACTCAAATCATTTGGCCTCTAACACCTCTTCTTCTCTTTGCAATATTTCAGCAAAGTGAACATATTCGGTATCAGTTAGCCATGTTCTTCCGTGATGAGCTTCTGTCATGGTTTGGAAGAAGACCTCTTGGAGTGCCTATTCCTCCTTTTGCAGGAATTGCTTCATTGAGTTCAGCCGAGCTGAAGCACAAAGTTAACACTAACGTAGATGATGTCATTGGACGAATCAGAGGAATAGCGCCACAGTATTTCTCTGAAGAGGTACACAATCATCATTCAGATCTCCACGGAGTTTTTGTTTTTGATATTACTAGAACTCAAGAAAATAGGGTTTGTCCATCTTCCCAACTGATGAATCTAATATTATCTGGTTGTGTTCTTACAGGATGAGAACTCGGTGGAGCCACCACAGTCTGTGCAAAGAGGTGTGAATGAATTGGTGGAAGCAGCTTTGTCGCCTCGCAACCTATGTATGATGGATCCAACATGGCATCCTTGGTTCTAACTTGCTTTGGAGGAAACTTTGTGAACCATTTTGGGGTAGAATTTGAGTTTGAAGTAGTTAGGTTTGTAAATAGTTAACCTTATGTATTACTCTTTAGGGTTTTTTCGATGATTTGTATCGGAACATCTCATCTTTCAAGTAAAAAAGTGGAAGTTTCCTCTACACAAGTTTAAATGGTAGTAACCGGAAAAAGGTGGAAGAATAACCAATGCTAATTACATCAGATTAGTGGTTAATTTTCGTGCGTCACAAGCTATGAAGATCGATAATTAATAAATATTTGAAGGTACCAAAGATACAGAAAAAAATGGTGTCAAATTTTTGAGATGTCAATCTTGTTAATAAAGAAATGTTGCTAAAATGGGAAAACAAAAAAAAGAAAAGAAATTAAAATCTGTTCTATTCTCAATCTCTTCTCAACGTCTTCCTCATTTGAATTCAGCATTGCTTTGAAAATCTCCTCCAGTAGAGACCCTAAGAGGCATCACATGGGTCTCTGTTTCTCCTCTCGTAATGCCACCAGACGCCGGAACCCTAATCGTCATCCTCCAACGGAGGAGAAGGCAGGAGAGAAGGTTAATAGCATAAAGAAGAAGAAGAAGAGGAAGATCCAATGGAGGCACGGAGTAGGGATCCCCTATGGTAAGCGCATCGATTTTGGGTATGCTAAGGATTTCGATAATCGATACACCATCGGGAAATTACTCGGACACGGCCAATTTGGCTTTACCTACGTTGCCACCGATAACAACGATGGCAATCGTGTTGCGGTCAAGAAAATCGATAAGAACAAGGTCAAAACATCTATTTGATTCCAAAAAGTTTCCTTTTCTAATTTTTATTTGTATCGTATTGTTAATGATTTTTAGCTATAAAATATCCGTAATTTCTATATAGAAACCTAAAAATCCAACCTTTAACGAATGTCATTGCTTGACACCCAAGTTTTTGGCTTGTTCAAAGCTCTGTTTTCATACCAAGTTCGTCCATTACAGTAACTTTTAAGATTAATCATAAGTTTCTTCTACAGAACTGATCTGGGTAATTTGGTGTGCAGATGACTCTACCGATTGAAGTCGAAGATGTGAAGCGAGAGGTTAAGATACTAGAAGCTTTAGGTGGGCATGAGAATGTGGTTGGGTTTCACAATGCATTTGAGGATAAAAACTATATTTATATAGTAATGGAGTAAGCCTCAAGTTTGTCTCTGTTTTTATTATCCTTCTCTTTTCTTGTGATACAAGAAATTTGAAATCACCCTGGTTTTTGATGGGTTTTTTTCTTTTTTCCAGGTTATGTGAAGGTGGTGAATTGCTAGATCGAATATTAGCTAAGTAAGAGTGATGCTAAAACTCTCTGTAGAAAATAAACATTTGGGAAGTTACCTAAAAGTCGGTTTATGTGTTTACGTTTCTAGGAAAGAGAGCCGTTACACCGAGAAAGATGCAGCGGTTGTGGTGAGACAAATGCTGAAAGTTGCAGCTGAGTGTCATTTACGCGGTCTAGTGCACCGCGATATGAAGCCAGAGGTAGGTACGGTTCGGTTTGATTTAAAATTGAAGATACATATGTGAAAGAACCTTCATCACTCTAAAAAGAGTTTTTCTTTACTTACCCCCACAGAATTTTCTGTTCAAATCAACCGAAGAAGATTCGTCGCTAAAGGCAACAGATTTTGGTTTGTCAGACTTCATAAAGCCAGGTATATAAAATGTTGCAAGTCTTTCACTTGTCAAGTCTTGTCTCAGATAACAGGATGATGATAATATATGGAGAGGAATTTGTGAAAATGGCAGGAATGAAATTTCATGATATAGTGGGAAGTGCATATTACGTCGCACCTGAAGTGTTGAAAGGAAGGTCAGGACCTGAATCAGATGTTTGGAGTATCGGTGTCATCACTTATATTCTGCTCTGTGGGAGAAGACCCTTCTGGGATAAGACTCAAGACGGAATATTCGACGAGGTATAGTAGTAATCTTCTGACAAAACCAATCTAAAGCAATGATGTGTTTGTTCATGGATACTGACATGAAAAAAACAGGTCATGAGAAAAAGTCCTGACTTCAAAACAAACCCGTGGCCAACCATTACCAACAGTGCCAAAGATTTCGTATAGAAGTTAATAGTTAAGGAGCCGCGTGCACGGTTAACAGCAGCTCAAGCGTTATGTATGTTATGCAAATGCCATTAAACTCTATTGTTTTTGGTTTACATTTAGTACTCATCTTCTTGATTTGGTGTTTGCAGCACATCCATGGGTGAGAGAAGGAGGAGAGGCCTCAGAGATTCCAATAGACATATCAGTTCTTAACAACATGCGTCAGTTTGTTAAATTCAGCCGTCTTAAGCAAATTGCTCTGAGGGTAATCAAGAAAGAGATAGATTGTTTTTCATATGAAAGGTTTTGAGTTTTTTTTTCTTTTCTTTGCCTGAGTTGTTGTGTTTTTGAAGGCTCTGGCGACGACAATTGATGAGGATGAGTTGGATGATCTTAGAGACCAGTTTGATGCTATTGACATTGACAAGAACGGTGTTATTAGTCTTGAGGAGATGAGGCAGGTATGAAGAAGACAACTCAAGTAAACGTTTTCACCGCAATAGAGTCTATTAATCTTTTACATCTTATAATTAACAGGCTCTTGCTAAAGATGTTCCTTGGAAACTGAAGGATGCAAGAGTTGCAGAGATTCTTCAAGCGGTATGTAAACTTAATAGTTAGACTAATTTTCCCCCTCCAGGGTTTAGTGTATAATCCAAAATGCGTCCGTGTTGTTTGCAGATCGATAGCAACACTGATGGATTGGTGGATTTCACAGAGTTTGTGGTGGCTACTTTGCATGTGAACCAATTGGAGGAGCATGACTCAGAGAAGTGGCAACAGAGGTCAAAAGCAGCATTTGAAAAGTTCGACTTAGACAGAGATGGGTTTATAACTCCCGAGGAGCTTCGATTGGTCAGTCTCATACTTTCTTACAAACATTCTCCTCTCTTTGTCTACCTAGACTTAATGTGTTTGTTTCTCTTGCAGCAAACGGGTTTGAAAGGATCCATCGAACCACTTCTTGAAGAGGCAGATGTGGATGAAGATAGGAGAATCAGCATCCATGAGTTTCGAAGACTTTTGAGAAGTGCAAGCATCAAATCCAAAAATGTTAAAAGCCCTCCTGGTTACCAACTTTCTCGAAAGATGTAAATTACTTTACACTAACACAAATTAAGAGATGAAGTCTATAAACTCTCATCTTCCATATACAGAAAACATTATTTGTCACCAGATCAAGTAAATGGTATTTATAGAGGCATAAATGGGTTTTGTGCTGTCACCATCTAATCATGAGCTTATAACATTTGATCAAAATGATTATTTGCTTGTGATAATAATACATAGTTAAGCATGGAGATAATCTACAAACCAGTATAGTATCTGGCGGGGTTATTGAGTACCTTCTCAAACAGGGTGTTAAATACAAGGTTGAGGTGAATATGTTTATTGGTTTATGACTTCAAAATGTCGTTTATGCTACCAGAGGAACTATCTTGAACAGCTTGAGATGATTAGTAACTATTCGATGAGCTTGTGTTGGTTGTTGAGCTTCCTTTCTTGTCTTTTCCAGAAACATCCTGCATGGAAGTAACTTTGATCATATATATATACTTGTTAACAACGTAGAAAAACGATTGAAGAAATCACTCACTTGTTGAGCTGAAGAAGAGGCATGTATTTTAAGCTCAAGCTCTAAACCTACATCATCTTTATAATCTGAATGGTTACTGTTCCTAATCAGATCCAAATCTAAAGACTTGATTTTGCAATGTTGGTTGTTTGAAGCAGCAGAAGACAAAGAAGAATGTTTCTGAATCGATGCTTGTTCGGTTAGAGGATTGACAGAAGCTGAATAAGGTATTAAAGTGGACACAGAAATGGGATAAGTGTAATGTGGAATCCATGGGATCATAGTTCTAACTCTATGCTGATATTGAGCATTAAGAATCTCGATATCGGACTTAAGAGTTGCTTTTTCCTCTCTCAGCTCACTCTTCTCTTGAATTAGCTGCTTAAACAAAATCCAAGATGAGCAGATTCAACTAAAAACCCAACAAGAAAACAGACAAGTTGATAAAATCACCTGACGAGACTCTTGAGATAGTGTTGCATACTCAGATTTTAATCTATCAACTTGGTTCATTACATCTTTGAGCATTTGTATTGTATCAGTAAGAATAGAAACTTTGTCACTCTTAGGCCTATTTGGATCTGCAGAAAGAAACCATTACTAATCTCAATTAAGAGAAAAAATATGTATTCAAATTTAGAGATATATATAGAGGAAATAATACCAAGTGAATTTCCCAGCTCAAGAAACTGTTCTTTGAGCTTATCTCTACGGAGCTTCTCTCGCTCTGCTTTCCGGGAACAAACTGCTTCCTTCTCAGCTCTGGAAAATTAAAGACGAAACCAAACTGTGAATAAACATGATACAGCCATATTTTTTTACATTTTCAAGCTTTAAAACCTGAGATTATGTCCTGCCGCAGAAGATGAAGAAGCTGAGGAATCATCAGCAACATCGGATACAGAGCAAGTTTTTGGTTTCTTGGATTCATCCATTTGCAACGTGAAATGAAATCTCCTACCAAACTAAGAGAAAGAACAAGTAGAGAAGTTGGTTTCGTCTTCGTCTTCCTCATCCTCTTCGTGAGATTATATAAAATCCGGCGATAATGGTGGTAAGGTGGACGCCGACGAGGCAAAACAACAACTTGTGCTCCCCACGCGCCACCATTTAAAAGAGATAAAATATGCTACGTCGTTTACAGTCTACTAATCCACGTCTACAATTATAAGCCGTCGATTTCACTGACTTTATTTTATCTGATCCCAACCGTCCGATTAATTAAAACATTAGTTTCGCTTTGTACCTAGAAAGGAACGATCTTTGTCGTAAGTAACTTCAGGGGAAGAAGAAGAGAGGATGAAGTTAGTGACTTACAACGTTAATGGCCTTAGGCAACGAGTTTCTCAGTTTGATCTTCTTCTCAAACTCCTCGATTCGTTCGATGCTGATATTATCTGCTTCCAGGTTAACTTCTATGTCCATTCGATTTTAGAAAGTTCAATCCTTTTCTTCGGTTTCCCGATGAATCGTAAATATTTTTAGGAGACGAAACTAAGGAGGCAAGAATTAACAGCGGATTTGGCGATAGCTGATGGGTATGAATCGTTTTTCTCGTGCACTCGCACTTGTGAGAAAGGTCGTACTGGCTATTCTGGTAAGCATCAAGCTATTATTGTCTTCAGTGGATTTTGAGAAAAGATGAAATGGTTGGAATTTTTATATTCGTGAAATTTGTAGGTGTAGCAACGTTTTGTAGAGTAAAGTCAGCATCTTCAAGCTGTGAAATTGCTTTGCCTGTTGCTGCTGAAGAAGGTCTCACGGGTCTTGTTAACAGTAATTCACGAAATGGGAATAATGAAACGTCCACAGTAGCTGAAGGTCTTGAGGAGTATGAGAAAGAAGAGCTTCTTAGGATTGACCAAGAAGGACGCTGTGTTATAACTGATCACGGCCACTTTGGTATGACTCAAATCCTTTTTTTAATGTTTAAAATTAAATATTTTTTTGCAAGTTGTATAAGAATCTGTGTGTTTTGTCAGTTGTTTTCAATGTCTATGGACCGCGAGCTGTAGCTGATGATACTGAGAGAATTGAGTTTAAGCATAAGTTCTATGATATTTTAGAAGTAAGTTCATCGGTTTCTGAATGTAGTGATGAGGTACATCGGCTTATAATGATATTGGGTTCAAAGTTTCTTAGTTTTCTTGTAGAGAAGATGGGAGTGTCTTCTGCGTCGAGGAAGAAGAGTTTTTGTTGTTAGAGATCTCAACATTGCTCCTTTTGCTATGGATCGATGTGAAGCTGGGCCTGATTTCGAGAAAAACGAGTATGTAACATTCTGCTTCTCATAATCTGCTTAAATCATTTTCCTTTACTCAAGACTTTTTTCATTGCATGCCAATCAAAATGCAGGTTCAGGAAATGGTTTAGATCTCTGCTAGTTGAACGTGGAGGCTCTTTCTCTGATGTTTTCAGATCAAAACATCCTGAAAGGTAAAATTTTGTGATAACATCTCCTATTTGACTATATTCTTTGAACTTTTTGTTTATCATTGATTGCTTCTTTCTGGATTTCTAACAGGAAAGATGCATTCACATGTTGGTCCTCAAGTACTGGAGCAGAACAATTTAATTACGGGTCGAGGATTGATCATATCTTAGTTGCTGGATCATGCTTGCATCAGAACGAAGACAAGCAGGGCCATATTTTTCTTGCTTGCCATGTCAATGAATGTGGCATATTAACAGAGTATAAGCGGTTTAAGAATGAAAATATGACAACAAGGTTAGTCTAGATGATCAAGAATGATCCCATTTATGTTTCAGCTTAAAAGATTACCTTTCTTATGTTACTTGGATTCCAAATTTACTGTGAGTCAACTTTCTGAACACTACAGGTGGAAAGGTGGATTGGGTACAAAACTAAAGGGATCAGATCATGTACCTGTATTCACTAGTTTTGATGATTTACCAGATATCCCCGAACATAACACGCCGCCAATAGCTTCAAGCTATCTTTTCATGATTTACGGTTTCCAGCAAACTCTTGGTAAGAGAAACTGTCCTCTGTTATCCGTTGTGATGGATTGGTTCATATTCTCAAGTTATTCATGTCTCTATCTATAACAGTATCGGTATTTATGAAAAGGCGGGCCAATGAGGAAGCCAAAGCCATTGAGGTGTCATGTTCATCATCGATGCAAAGTAATGCTACATCAAGTTGTGGAGATATTTCGACAGGACTATTGAGAAACTGTGCTTTAACGGGGATTTCACCTGAGAAATCTTGTTCCTTTGAGAGAGAATCTACTTGTAGCTTTACAGAAGTAGACACAGTGGCATCGAGAGGTTCTACTGTTGTTAACCTTAGTGATAGAATTTATGTGTCATCAGTAAGAGCTGAGAATACCTCTAGAGATGGAAACAGGAAAAAAGCAAGAAAAATCCAATCCTCTCAGCTTTCTCTTAAGTCCTTTTTCACTGCAAACTCAAAGGTAAACATTGGCGGGGATACGTCTTCTTCCTATGTTTCCTCCAGTCAGAGCTCCCGAGACGAGAGCATCTCAGAACCTAATGTTTCCTGCAAAGAAGACAATGAACCGACTATTTCAACACAGGAACAAGATCAAGGCGGTTCTTCAGCTAAACAAAAGAAAAATTCAGCTTTAATGGAGTGGCAGAGAATACAGAACCTAATGCAAAACAGCATACCTCTCTGCAAAGGACATAAAGAAGCTTGTATTTCACGGGTCGTAAAGAAACCAGGTCCTACATTTGGACGCAGATTCTACGTCTGCTCTCGAGCTGAGGTGAAAGAAGAAACAAAAGTTTTGTCTTTTTTAAACCATTGTAATTAAATGCTAATAACATCTACATCTCTTTGCAGGGACCTTCCTCTAATCCAGAAGCAAACTTTGGTTATTTCAAATGGGCTTCATCAAAATTCAGAGACAAGTAAAAGGGTGATGACTGATGAGTAGTGTGAATGGTTATCAATGAGGAACGAAGGATTTAATCTAGTGAGATCAGGTACACCATAGAAACTCGACAATGTGAGTATATATTGTTAATGTTATCTATCTCTTGTGAGTTGTGAGTCTTGCTTGACCAATGTGCAAAGTTGCTGGATTTAGCTTCTTTCCACGTTCCCGTCTCTATCAAGTTATCCCTCTTGTCCTCGTTTTATAATGTGATTAACTTTTTTGCTTTGGATCGCAGCTAAATAGTTTAATCATATTCTTGTAATGTGTTTAACTTTTAGCTTTGTAACGCAGCTAATATACTAATGTCACAAAGGTACAAGTTGCGGTGATATAATTATAAGGTATGTTAATTCACACGGATACGTATACGTATGCGTATGTGTGTGTATGGAATTATGTATTATTATCTATATTTTTGTTATGGAAGATGACATGAAAGCACAATATGCTGATGGAAGTGAATGTGTCACCCACGAATTCATGGTGTCAATCTTCGACGTCACTTACCATTGTTTTATTCAATTTTTAAACATGTAAAAATTTATGTTACTTGGCTTTTGAAGATGTCAAAAGTCTTGAAGATTAATCTTTTGATAAATGTTTAGGGTTATCGAAACAATCTTATATTTTTTAGATATTTTTTCGTCATTCACAAAGGTAAAAGGTGGAAAATAATAATTACAACGATCGACAATAGATAGTTAAATGGGTTTGATCTAAGGTAAGTTTATCGACAGAGAGTAGAATAGATCAGCCCTAACAATTAGACTTTAGAAAATTGTAACAATTTTGTGGGGTATCACTTATCAGAGATGACCAAACTCGTGGTTGGAAAATAACTAGACTATATATATTATTACAACAGTTTGCTTAAGGCAATCACAATCTTCTAGAACCTGATAATGGTTCATTGGTCTCTACGTGATCATCTTGTATAAGAATTAAGGATAAGTCGAATTCGATTGTAACGAGCACAACCTCTTTTCATAGTTGGTCCCGTTTAAGACTTATCAACGTAATGATTTGATAACAAATCAAACCAATGATTATCTTTTGTTCATTCAAAAATAGTTATTCATCTCAGGTATTTCCGTATTTGGGATCAATTATCAAAAGGTTAGTTTAGTCAAAAAATTCAATGACCGATCATTATTTTTAAAATGAGTTTAATATAATTTCCATCGGTGATTACGGTTCTTTTGAATTAATTACCTTCCGCAGAAGAATACAAAACAAGGAATAAAATAATTATGTCGACTATTCTTCTACGAATATTTAGGAAAAGCAAAAACCGACTTTTCCTTGATTAAGACAACCATAATCTTACGTAAGAAGATATATTTGAAAATGTTTATGTTATTTGATAAGTTTTATATTTCATCGTAATCTAGCTGGCCCAATCTGTATAAAAACCGTCTGTTAATATCACTAAATTCTTTGAGCCAAGAAAACAATTTCCCCACGAATCAAATTCCAGATTACCAATGGCCATCAGATTTTCATTTGTATAAGAAAATAAAGTACAAAATTATTTAATATGTTTGTATGGTGGGAGGCAATCTTTAAATATATAGAGAGACTTTTCTCTATTTTATAAAAATCTTTTTCTGTCTTCTCAGTTCTCAATATCCAACAATGGTCCTTTATCAAAAATAATATCCAACAATGGTCGAAATTACGTCTCCATACAAATGCCTTTTATTTATAAAAAAATATATCAGCGTAAGAAGAATCTAATTTCCAATCGACATGTAGAAATACTTTCTGCAAAAAAAAAAAAAAAAAAAAAAAAAAAAAGAGTTGCATGTGTTCTAATTGAAAATCATTTCTTCGACTCTTTGGCATTTTATTTAAAAATAAAAATTGTAAGTTGTTAATAATAACAATTACAGCCGCAGAACAATTTGCCCACTACGAATAGAATCTTACGTACATTCTTATTTCTTGTACAATAATTTTCCAACTGGATAAGCCCATTCATCTGACTCAGATCATAGGATCCGACCCGACTTATAATCCCCTTTAATCCTACTTAACCCGACCCTACTAATATTTAATTAAAAAAAAACTAATTGAGTCTTAATCAAGCAATTAAAAGACTAATCGACTCTTCGCCTATAAATAAATCCCTCCATTACCATTCATCTTCAGTCTCTTCCCTCTCTCGAACAATAATAACAAACGCAAAACGCAGAGAAAATCAAAACTCCGAAACGTCACCGTTTCAATAGCAACGATGTTTTCTTCATCTCCAACCTCCTTTGCTCATCCATTTCTCCCTTCTTCTCCGCCTCTCTCCCCCATATCTCCTCCGTCTCGCGCAGCTCGGATCTCGCCTCTTCTCGTCTCCGCCTCTTGCTCTTACACCTGCGCGGAGGATTCGCCGAGATTGCATCAGATCCCGCGGCGATTAACGACGGCGACTGCTTCGCTTTACGAGATTCTTGAGGTTCCTCTCGGTGCTACAAGCCAGGATATAAAATCAGCTTATCGACGATTGGCCAGGATCTGCCATCCCGACGTGGCTGGATCCGATCGGAAGAATTCTTCTTCTTCGGCGGATGAATTCATGAAGATCCACGCCGCCTATTGTACGCTTTCTGATCCTGAGAAACGCTCTGTTTACGATCGGAGGATGCTGCGGCGGAGTCGTCCTTTGACCGTTGCGACCTCCGGGTTGGGCAGTTACGTCGGACGGAACTGGGAAACCGATCAGTGCTGGTAGCGAGTTGACTCAGTGGCCCGAGTTAGCCCGAGTTCATTAGTGTAACCAAAGAAAAGATAAAAAGATAAAATCAACGTTGTAAATAGCGATAAGTCTGGGATTGACGTTGTATTTAGTAGTAGTAAGCTTATAAAGCTAACTTGAACGATAATTAGCGTGCTAACATACGCCATGTGCTTACCGTACGCTCCCCATCGTTTGTTTTAGTGTTACGAAGGATCTACGCGTTTTTTTACCCTGTGAATCCTATTTTTGTCATTAATGAAAAAACAATACTAATATCTACTTTCGTTGTTTTGATTATTATAGAACTGTTTTATTTAGATGATGCCTTACTTAGGAACTTATGGCTCAAAATTTACCCATTTTCAGTTCAAAAGTTATAGACTTGCAGTAGCCAAATAAACAAAATCTAATATGAATAGGTTATTGAACAATCAATCATGATCAGAATAAGTTTTATATTTGTCTTGTGATCAGTTTTATGGGTATGAAAATCATAATACAGTAGTATTTAACCAAATTAATGCTAATTTTGTTTTTCATCATATATATATATGAAAGGATAAGTGATTATATATTGTGGGCCACCAAATGACTGAAACCCTAGAACACGTGAACATGGCCAATGAAAGAAGATTATCCCATGTGAAGTTGTGAACCAAATACACATCATTTTCGACTTCTTTCAAGGCTAATTAAGTTGAGATTTTTATTAAAAATATGATCAATCATTCTAATTTTAATATCAGTACAATAATATCTCGTTCTGGTGTACTACTAATTAGTGTAACCAAACTTTCTAGAAGATGATGAAACCGGATTAGGAGATTTTTGTATTAGAAAAAAATACGTATCATCATCATATATTTATAGTATGTCCAAAAACCTAGACTACGCATATTGTTATTATAAGCTGAAAATTTGCAGTTTTGCACGACTTTGTCGATAAATGATAACCATAATTAATTCCACGTAAACTATGGGCCCTTGCAGCGACAATATACGGGCCCGTGAATTTGTGGAAACTGGAAAATTAAATTTTTAGTATATTTTTATCTTTTTTGTCGGGAATTATTACATTAGATACTTTATTTTTAGGGAATTTAATTTTTCGTAGATACTTTTATTTATTTAAATTCAAAGATAATAATATTCAAGTAGTAAGTATCCTTCTAGAAGCCTTTTTTCTTTATCTAAGACAACAAATAAAAAGCAGAAGGAGACAACAAAGAAAATACCCCTAAACTCGTGGCTGCTATTCCTATTTTATTTTTTTGGTTGTGTGATTACTAATTAGAATGTGATTCAACGACGTTATGTACAAAAGATTTTCGACGTTTAGACGTCCTCGAGTGGAATATAGATATTGTAACCACGATGTCTTCGTTTGGAAAAAAATAAAGTTGTGTACTATTTAACCTATTTATGCACTTTTAGAGAAAAACTTTATTTAGTTTGTTGAGTTAACAGAAAACGAACGAGGCAGAAGCCGCCCACGGCACACACTCAATTTGTAAGCAAAAGATTTTAATCATTTTAGTTAGGCACTTTATTTCTCCTTTGGGAAAAATATCTAAATAGTACTTCTTCCTATTATTTTGCTCGCATGTGTGTCAAATAATATCTGTTATACTTACTAAAAATACTATTGAGAAAGGATAGTCATAAACATTATCCAATCAAACTAATGAAGTGTGGTGAAGTGATGAAATATTTTTGTTTGTCAATAAATAAAACTATTCAGGAGTGGAAACAAACTTAAACCAGAAAAAGTCAAAAAAACAAATCAAACAAAGTCAAAATTCTGTTTTATAAAATGGCTGGTTTAAGTGTATCCGGATGAGACCAAACCGAATAAATTGAACCAGAAATCAGATTGTCCATGCGAATTACAAATGTGGAAGATGGCCCAGAAATAAATATGGTTGGTTTTAACATTCGATGTAGCCACACACGACTTCAAGGAAAACCCAACTAGCCTTGCCCAATAAATGCCTATGTCTCTTGGGTCCCAATATAAATTATCCAATCACATTTCCAAGTTTTCTATTTCGACGGCTATATTTTACACATAAAGTAATATATTTTTTTTTGTTACATCTATTTCCATGAACTCAAGATTTAAACCATGAGAATCCTTAGCACAGATTTGCTAACCGTGCAAACAAAGTAATATTGAAGATTAGAACATTTTTTGTTGACAAACTGTGACGAACAATGGCAAAATAGCACGTAATCTCTTAGCATGTCTAGTGTTAATTTTTTATTTGTTTGCCATCTTATACTGTATGACTGTATGTTTATTTACATTACAAAATCGGATAATATGATATAAGATGACTATAATAATCTGTACATGGAATATGCATAATATTAAAAAAAAAAGAATGGAAAGAGCTACGACGACTAGGTAAATGACCAATAAAGTAAGTAATTTACTCCGACAGCGAAAGCCGGCGACGACCGGCGTGTTCTGTAAGAAATACATAGAAATGACAGAAAACCGTGTTTGAGAAACCAAACCCAACAAAAACAAAAGAATTATAATGTTTCTTCATCATCTTTAAAACTAAGATCAATCCGTTTCTGATTTCCTAGAGCTATACCAGCTTTAATCTATGGGTGATCATCTAGCGAAGCAGCTATTGTCTCGACCGATTCAACTTGCAGACCAAGTGGTAAAAGCCGGAGATGAAGCCACAATCAACAAGCAAGAATGCGCCGATATCAAGTCCAAGACGGAAAAGCTCGCTGCTCTTCTCCGTCAAGCGGCGCGTGTGAGCTCCGACCTCTACGAACGTCCCACGCGCCGTATCATCGACGAGATTGAAAACGTTCTCGAGAAAGCATTGACGATGGTTCAACGATGCCGTGACGATGGCTACATAATGCGTCTCTTCAACATAATCCCCGCCGCAGCATTCCGGAAAATGATTTCCCAGTTAGAAAACTCCGTCGGTGATGTCTCTTGGCTACTCCGTGTCTCAACTCCCGCCAGTAACGACGACGACGAAGGTGTTGGTTACTTAGGTCTCCCTCCGATTGCAGCCAACGAACCAATCTTATGCTTAATTTGGGAACAAATTGCGGTTTTAATGACCGGTTCACCGGAAGATAAATCCGACGCAGCCGCATCGTTGGCTTCGTTAGCGAGAGATAACGACAGATACGTGAAATTGATAGTGGAGGAAGGTGGAGTCAACCCTTTATTGAAACTATTGAAAGAAGGAAAGATCGATGGTCAAGAAAACGCGGCGAGAGCAATCGGGTTATTGGGTCATGACCCGGAAAGTGTGGAGCAGATGATTCAACTTGGTGTTTGCTCAGTGCTTTCGAGTATTCTTAAAGAAGGTTCAATGAGAGTTCAAGCCGTTGTGGCTTGGGCTGTTTCGGAACTTGTTGATGGGAATCACGCCAAATGTCAAGAGCTCTTCGCTCAAAACAACGTGATTCGGTTACTCGTGAGCCATTTAGCGTTTGAAACGGTTCAAGAACATAGCAAATACGCCGTTGTTGCGGGTAGAGCCACGTCGATGCATCACGCCGTCGTCATGGCAAGTAAAATCAGTAGTAAAGAGAATTTACCGGCGGTTAACGAAGATGACGATACTAATCCTATGGGAATCTCGAATCCGATGCCGAATCCAATGACGAATCAGATGCATAGCATCGTTACGACTACAATGGCGATGAAAGCAGTTGGATCCGGATCAGGATCGAACAAATTTGTTACCGGTGAGAACGAGAAATCGCCGGGAAAGCTGCCGGATAAGAGCTATAGTTTGAATTCACAGATCAAGTCTTACAGTATGTTACATCAATCGCGGAACGCGTCGGTCACGAGAGGTAGGGAGCTTGAAGATCCGGTGACGAAGACCTACATGAAAGCGATGGCGGCGAGAGCGTTGTGGAAACTCGCTGTAGGAAACGCATCGATATGCCGAGTCATCACCGAGTCACGAGCTTTGCTCTGTTTTGCGGCTTTACTGGATAAGGGAGACGAAGAGACTAAGTACAATACAGCTATGGCTATAATGGAAATAACTGCCGTAGCTGAAGGAAACTCAGATCTGAGAAGATCTGCGTTCAGACGCACTTCTCCGGCGTGCAAAATGGTTGTTGACCAATTATTCCGAATCGTTGAAAACGCCGACGCCGGATCCGATTTACTCATCCCCTGCGTTAGATCCATCGGAAACCTAGCTAGAACTTTCAAATCAGCGGAGACACATATGATCGAGCCTCTGGTTAAACTCCTCGAAAACGGAGAACCAGATTTAGTGGCGGAGGCAGCGATCGCGTTGGCCAAATTCGCGACGGAGGATAATTTCTTAGGGAAAGATCACTCGAAGACGATAATCGATGCCGGAGGATCGAATCTTCTGGTGCAGCTAGCGTACTTCGGAGAGAACGGAGTTCAGATTCCGGCGATGGTTTTACTGAGCTACGTGGCGATGAACGTACCTGACAGTGAGCAGGTTGCGAATGACGAAGTACTATCGGTTTTGG
Source organism: Cardamine occulta (assembly GCA_028015245.1). Lineage (NCBI taxonomy): Eukaryota > Viridiplantae > Streptophyta > Magnoliopsida > Brassicales > Brassicaceae > Cardamine > Cardamine occulta. The sequence goes on from CM051386.1 coordinate 2,040,852, forward strand.
AGTGGGCATCGAAGCAAACGAATGTAACGGAAGATGAAGATATGGAAGCTTTGTTGTATGAAGCTAAGAGCAGACTTGAGCTTTATCAGTCTAGAGGATCCAGAGGCTTTCACTAATGAATTTCCATTGAAGCACTGTCTCTGAATCGGATTAGAAATAGATGGATTTGACTCCACATGTATTCTAATGATTTTCATGTACATGACTCTGTTTTTTGTTTTTTTTTTTCACCTCACCACTATCAAAATTTAATATATAATTCGTATATTGGCTTTTGGTAATGGGAACACAACATTTTTGTAGTTGTGAGCTGAAATTTTCTTCCAAAATTTGAAACTGTGAAATCCAGTAACATGCAATTTTTTTGAACTGTAAAATCTGCAGATTGAAAACTAGCCAAAGAAAAACACATACCGAATCCAGATTAAGCCCATCTTGGACTACAAACGTTTAGGCCCAATATTGAATTCAACTATGGGCCCAGTCACAATAAAGGATAAACATTGCGACAGGATTAAAAACGTACGGTCACAGTTAAAAGCCAGGGTGGACGCGTGCACACCTGATAACGGACGCCGTCAGAGGAGAAAGTGAAGTGGCAGCCTGCCAGCCTCCACTTAAAATTTTAATTTGGGCCGGGCGGCGAGTCAATTAGGGTTTTGATTACATTCCACTAATTAGGGTTTTCTCTGTTATTTCCTTAAATTCATAGATTTAATCTTATCAAACCTCTATTTATTCACAACTCGCCTACGGCTTTTCCAATTAAAAAAAACCCTAATTTCTCAACTTCAATATCCAATGGCGTTAGAAGATCAATCGGCAGCGAGATCTACCGGGAAGGTTAATTGGTTCAATGATTATAAAGGCTACGGTTTCATTACTCCCAACGAAGGTGGCGATGAGCTTTTCGTTCATCAATCCTCAATCGTCTCTGAAGGTTTCCGGAGTTTAACTATCGGCGATTCGGTTGAATTCGCCATCACGCAAGGAACTGACGGTAAGACTAAAGCCGTCGATGTCACTGCTCCCGGTGGTGCTGCTCTCAAGAAGGAGAAGAACTCTCGCGGTAACGGTGGTAGGCGTGGTGGCGGTTGCTACAATTGCGGTGAGGCTGGTCATCTTGCAAGGGATTGCCGTAACGGGCGTGAACGTGGAGCTGGAGGAGATGGTTGCTACAACTGCGGCGAGGCTGGTCATCTTGCAAGGGATTGCCGTAGCAGCGGTGAACGTGGAGCTGGAGGAGACGGTTGTTACAATTGTGGCGAGGCTGGTCATATTTCACGGGATTGCCATAACGTTGGTGAAGGTGGATCCGCCGGAGCTGGAAAGGAAGTAAACTGTTACAATTGCGGTAACGTTGGTCACTTTGCAAGGGAGTGTACTCAGAAAGTGGCTGGTAACGGCAGAAGCGGCGGTGACCGTAGTGGTGGATCTTGTTATACATGTGGTGGAGTAGGTCACATAGCAAGAGAGTGTCCGAGCAAGAGACAGCCGCCTGCTTGTTATTCATGTGGTGTTTCTGGTCACTTGGCTCGTGACTGTGACAGTAGAGGAAGCAGCGGTGGTGGAGGTAATGGTATGTGCTTCAAATGCGGCAAGGAAGGTCACTTTAAGAACGAATGTTCAGTGGCTTGATTGGTTTCCTAACCAACAAAGATAAGAAGAATGAAATTGAATCGAGTAATATAGTTAGTATATATTTCTCTTCCTTTTCATTTATCTTTTTTTGTTGATGGGAATGAAATTGCCTGGTCCTTTGGTGTTTTTGAGTTTTTATTATTATCATTATTATACGGAGAGTGATCCTTTTTTGTTATGATATGATATAAGTTTAGCTAGACTTGTTTAATGATATGGATTGGATGCTCTGTTTCTTTTGGAATTTTGACCTCATGTTTGCTTATGTCATTAAGTTTGAGTTTTGTCCTTTTTCCAGCTTTTGCTAGTTTCAGTTTATGTCCTTTGTACTTGATGTTTGACTATATAGCATCATAACAAACATGTCTAAGTTCGAAACTTTTAACTCATTGCCACAATTTTGACACAAGATCTATCCAAAGATTTCTTTTGGTGTAGGCCTTGGGAATTCGTAGACATGGTTATTGGTCCAAATGTTTTGATGTCCTTGTAAGATTGATATAACCTTCTCTTGCGTTTTGATGTCCTTGTAAGATTGATATAGAACCTACAGATAATGTGCCTTCTCGTTCTTGTCTAAACATAATCTCGTGGACGAGGTTTAAGTACTGACATCACACTGATGTGTTGATCTGTACCTGCTTTGTACTGTCCGGTTGAAAGTTGAACCTAATTTACAGTCATGTTTAGCAGAATCCAAGAGTGATGACGAATCTTCCTAATAGAAGAAACAAGAAACCCAAGTTTGGTGTTCACCTTTTTTTTTTTTTTAACAAAACCACAATCAAATAATCATTGGTTAGTATATAGTAAATTAGTACTCCCTCCGTTTTTTAAAGATCAATGTTTTAAAAAAAAAAAAAAAAAATTGTTTCACAATGTTGGATGTTTTGTATTTTTAATGCAAAAGTTATGTATAATTTCTTGTTTTGCCCTTAAAGTAAATAAAATAATTAAAATTTAATGAAAATATATGGGTATATTAGGTTATGTAAAAAATTTATTAATATGTGTGCAAAACCTTAAAAATTCATCTTTAAAGAACGGAATGAGTAATACACAAAATCCTGATTAGGTTAAACATCATCCACGTCTTCTTGTGTTTATTATAACGTTCCATCCAATCAACCAAAACCCTACTAATTGTACGATATGTTAAACCTCTGGTCAATCGATATAAATAACTTGTAACAATGAAAGAAGCATGAACCAACCAATCAAGTTGATAACTCTACATCACACAATTAAAGCTTGGAATGTCGTTGACCCAACACCCTCTCTTTTCTTTATAAAACAAATCTTACAAATTCCCACCCCAACGTTAGCCACTCTCTTTCCTGTACTCAAAATAAAATAAATTAAAAAATCGTATTTCTCTCCTGAACCTTTTGTTCTATGTTCCAGTTTCAATATAGGGTATGACTGGATCAACTAGTTAAGAGTACAATAATGAGCAGAAAATTAAAATTACTCTGACGTCAGCTATTTTTTACCAATTAGCATAAAAAAGAGATAAAACTTCAGCTGAAAAGAGAGTAAAATTTTACTCTACAAAGCAGTGGTACTCTAAAAATCACTTTTTTTTTACTCTGACTTCAGCTAATAAATACCAATCACACCCATAGATTTTTGGAAAGCCTCAGCTCACGTAATAGCAAACATCATCATCGTATATTATTTTGTCAGCTTGTAATAATTAAACTAACAAAACAGTGACACAACACAACTTGGGTGGATAGTAGATAGATACTCTTATTAAGACTAAGACCGTGTCCCTTGGAAGAGAGAAGAAGGCAGGAATCTTAGGATGCATCACACACCACGTCTTCTCTTTTACCATTTTTTGTTCACCGCCTCTACGTTTGAATAACAATTTTTTTTTCGTGGGCTTCGAACTTGATAGTATTTTCCGTTTCTTAAACTATAATAAAATAGTTTTTGTTCGGATCAAATCATATTTTTAGTCGATTCCAGACTAAAATACTATTTTTAGCAAAAAATAAATTATGTTGTTAGAAAACTGTCAATAACTATAATAAAAGTAGAGAATTCCGTTGAGAATATTGATAGTATTGAACTAATGATTAACGTTCTCTTGATAAAAATCAAGATAAATCTCCATGAGACAATGATATTGTGAAAGATTTACTTAGAAACAACGATGTACTAAGCAATATATGGTGATTAGTCAGCGTTAGTGATTGAGTAACCCACCAAACCAACAAAATAAGCAGATACTAAGCAATGGATCATTTTATTTTATAATAATGGATCAACTTTTATCTAAAAACATAATATTATTTTAGCAAGAAAGGAGGAGAAGTTCTATTTAGATCACCGACATGGAGCTGATTAGATCCATATGCAACACATATTGGTCGAATCATACAAATAAAACAATTAAGAACATGTTATAATAATATTTTCTATGATTCAAAAAAATGTTTTTTCTACATATTTTAATGAGAATTTTTGTTTTAAATAACGTGAACATGTCGGACACATTGGCCGACTCACATAGACAAAGGCGGCATGGGCTCACGTGAAAGCCGACCTTTCTAAATATCTCAAAGCCCTATAAGATTCAATCCCTCAATACTTTTTTTCTCTCCCATTTCTTTCTAAATTCTCTTCCCATATAGTAGTAGTATATATACACAGCCCACACATTTAGCACTCTTTATTCATTTCTCACCATCACAGAAACAGAAGTCACCGGAAAAATCACTTCCGGCAATACAAACACAGAACAAGTTCTTTCTTTAGACTCTGGTGACTCTCTGCTCTAATGGGTCAGTCTCAAGTTTCTCTCTTTCTTCTTCTAATTCTTGCTTTCATCTATGGTGTTTCCTCCACCACTTTCACCATCGTTAACCAGTGCGGCTACACCGTCTGGCCTGGCCTTCTCTCCGGTGCCGGAACCGCTCCTTTACCCACCACTGGATTTTCATTAAACCCATCTGAAACACGTGTTATCCCAATCCCCGCTGCTTGGTCCGGCCGTATTTGGGGCCGTACTCTCTGCACACAAGACGCAACCACCGGAAAATTCACTTGCGTCACTGGAGACTGCGGTTCCTCAGCTGTCGAATGCTCCGGATCCGGAGCCGCACCTCCGGCGACACTCGCTGAATTCACCTTAAACGGAGCCAATGGTCTTGATTTCTACGACGTCAGTCTTGTTGACGGTTACAACATCCCCATGACCATTGTTCCTCAAGGCGGCGGAGATTCTAACGGCGTCGCCGGAAACTGTACCATCACCGGCTGTGTGGCGGAGCTCAACGGTCCGTGTCCTGCTCAGCTGAAAGTGGCGGCGACGGGGTCTGAAGGAGTGGCTTGTAAAAGCGCGTGTGAGGCGTTTGGAGAGCCGCGTTATTGCTGTAGCGGCGAGTTTGGAACGCCGGACACGTGTAAGCCGAGTGAATACTCGGAGTTTTTCAAAAACGCGTGTCCGAAAGCTTATAGTTACGCCTACGACGATGGAACTAGCACCTTTACTTGTGCCGGAGCTGATTACGTTATCACTTTCTGTCCTTCTCCTAACCCAAGGTAATAATATTTATATTATTATTATTTACAACTAACATAAAATTACTAAGAAAAATATATGATTGCTTCAAGTGGAAACACTAATTTTAATATTTGAAAAAAACAATTCGGTATTTCTTTTTTGCTAATTATTAGTTTGGTTCCGATGTCCTATCAAATCAATTTTAAAAAGAAAAAAAGTTTGGTTCTGATTCTCTTAGAAGAAGTCCGGTTTCGATTTTTTTTTAACATTCAAACGTTCGATTTGTTTTTAATTTATTTTGGAAATGAATAATTCACTTTTTATTTTGTTTGGTAACGTTTTGAATGAGGTGAGGTCAAATCACCGAATAAAAATCATGGGGCACGCTTTTTCATATTGTACCGTGTTCTTTTGTCAATTTGTGAAATCATAGACAAGCCGACATATTCATTTTCACCCGTTGGCATAATTATATCAACATAATAAATAAAAACATAAAATATGTAATGTTCTCTGTTGTACACAGAGATTTTTGTTTTTCAAACGTCGGTGAACTGTGGCCATGTATGGTCCAACACGGCTCTTCTGTTTATATTGCAATAACTCTAATATTTGTTTACGAAACGTTATTTAAAAGGTAAATTGTTGATAATTAAATTTGTCTTCTTGTATAATTTGTCTTCAGTGTGAAGAGTGCAACGAAGGGACTCCAAACCGAATCGGTTAGCTACTCTGAGGCAACTCTAAACGTGTTGCCAACTCTCTCCGTCGTGTTCTCGATGGTGGGCGTTTTGGCCGTGGCATTTTGGGCGGTTTAACGCGTTATCATCTAAGAAAACAAAAAAAAAGGCTAGAAGAGAAGAGTTAATTAGTCGAATAGAGATTCTTCGAGTAACAATTATTGGAGCAACTTATGTGGGGCTCCAAAGTACCAAGGATCCAATTGTTTTAGATTTAGTTAATAGACTTGTTACTTGTAGTATAGTTTCTTCGTAATTTTTTAGACAAATGTTACGTCTTTATGGTGTATGTAGGAGACATGTATAACAGTTTTGCTTGCAGAATTAATTGATTTAGTAGACCCTTTATTTCAAATTGTTAAATAAAATAATATTAAAAATGTAATTAAAATGGCAGAACCTCCAAAATTTGCAACTCAACGCTTTCATGTGACAAAATGAATAAAATGTTATTAATCTTTCATGTAGGGGATATAAAACGATGGCGTTTTGTAAACACGGCTAGGTTGTGTTCCTTTTTAAAATTTAGGTTATTAAACTAGTGTTAGCCTGTTGTTAGGTAGTGAAAATCTTATCTTAACTAAAGCTAACTTGCGAGGAAAATCTTATTAAAATTGGCGGGTAACTACACTATTAACAGTAAGTTGCTATATTCATAGTGAGATTTGGAACTTATTCTCTTGCTTTTCTTCTTTTTCTTCCCTGAAAAAGTTGCCATATTTGTTTATTCAAGATCAACCTTTCACAATAGAATTCCAATTTACATATAAAGAAACACACAAAGCAGTATCAATTGCAGAGAAACAAACAAATTTGGACCTTATGATTAAAGAATCTCTCCCACTCACACCAAATTCCCTTTGAGATTCTGTGATTTCTCTGTCTTCTTCTTATGGCTCTGTTCCGTCTCCATCTCCCACCTTACGCCTCTGTTCTAGGACTCATCCTCTTCTTGCTCCGTGATGGTTAACAATTTCTTCATCTAAGCTTCCTCTCATTTTCAATCAAATTTTAGAATTTCGGCTGCTTCACGTTTTGTTTCTACTCTGTTTTGTTTTCCTTAAGGTGTCACTGTCAACTGTACAACGTTCACGCTAGTTAACAAATGCGATTTCACAGTGTGGCCAGGTATTTTATCCGGTTCCGGTAGTCCCAAACTCGATACCACCGGATTCGTGCTCCCCATAGATACCTCTCGCACTTTACAAGCACCCACAGGTTGGTCTGGTCGTTTCTGGGGTCGTACCGGCTGCAACTTCGATGATTCTAGTAGCACCACGTGCTCCACCGGCGATTGCGGCTCGGGCGAGATGGAATGCAACGGAACCGGCGCTGAACCACCAGCTACACTAGCCGAGTTTACTCTCGGTATTTCCGGGTCTCTAGACTTTTATGATGTTAGCCTCGTTGATGGCTATAACCTTCCCATGATCGTGGAAGGTTCCGGTTCGTGCATTACCACAGGATGCATCTCGGACTTAAACAAGAATTTCCCAACTGAGCTAAAAGCCAAGAGTGGTTCGGCTTGTAGAAGCGCGTGCAAGGCGTTTGGAACACCAGAGTATTGCTGCAGCGGCGCATACCGTTCACCGGATACTTGTAAGCCATCGATGTACTCACAAGTGTTTAAATCAGCTTGTCCTAAATCGTATAGTTACGCATACGATGATGCCACAAGTACTTTCACTTGTAGTGATGCTGATTACACCATCACTTTCTGTCCCATCTTGTCCAGGTAAAAACAGTTATAGAAAGACAAGAGTTTGGTTTATAAAGGATCAAAGCTTTTTGAATCATGTGTTTGTATGGTGTGAAACAGTTTAAAGTCTTCGAGAGAACCACCACCTCCTGAAGAGACAGGAGATGTATCTGGTTCTGGAACTGAGCCGAGTACAGAGACGCAACAACCGATAGAAGAGGCGTCATTGGCGAATTCTTATTTTGCGGATATGGCTATTGGAGAATCTACTAGAAACTCCGCTTCTTTTGTTCTCCTTTATGTGATTTTGCTTCCTGTAACATTGATTTTTTTGTTGGATCAGCTTATAGCTTTGGTTACTGTGAAACAATGACAAAACAACACTAAGAGACATGTAAAAACAGAGAAGGGGCAAAACATTTTAATTTCCTAAATAGGTAAGGCAAAGCTTGTCAGTTTGAGGGAAAAGTTCAATTGAAATATTTAGATTCGTCGTCTTGTATCATTCTCATGAGCTGCATAATTCAAGAAACTAAAAGTTCTGAAGTAGATGTGCACAGAAAGATATACTGTATATGTTTTTTCAGAAAAAGTTTCATAATGGCTCCAATCATATTGAGGATCACATTTAGTCACACACATGAAAAAAAAAGATTCTTAAAGATAAAAAGACGATCTGAGTTCATCTCAAATGATTCCTTTGTCATCTCTATTATTTTCCAAACTGTTATTATTAATCAAATTATTATGCAGAAAAGATTACTTTCAGCACTAGAAAAACCAGAAAAGACAACTAGAAATTAGATTGAAAAAGCAGGATTCAGAATGAAGAAAAGCTTGATGAGTTCATCAATGGCAATACACTTGATCTAGAATCTTATAGCTTTTATTATTTATATTGGTCTATATCTTCTCTTTAGATGAACGGCTTTGCCTAACTCACTATACTAAAAAGGAAGATAAGAGCATCTTGCAGAGAGTCAAAAGGTTTCAACTTTCAAGTCCCACCCACTGAATATTATAATCATCTATAAATAAAAAGCACGCACACAATATGTTACATAAAGCTTAAGAGATTGGGTATACCTGCGTTTATTCTCCAGCCATAGCCGCAAATAAGAGATACACTTCCACTAACTATGATTAGTAATTTGAATAAGTAAAGGATAGCAATGGTTCTTGTCATAGTTAGGCCAAGAATCATCTCCTTTCACAAGCTTCTCATGGCACTTCCAAACTTGTGCATCATAGTTTTCAGTTAATACATAATGTAAACCAATGTCTTTAATCTCCTTCAGGAACTTGTCTAAAGAGTCACCTCTCTTAGGACTAAAAAATAAGGCCTCAGAGGGTTCTTTGGCTTTAAGCAGCACCTTGATGATACTGGAAAGGTGCTTATGAAATTCCTTGAAAAATGTACTGTTGAATTCATAAACATATGTGTTGTGATAAGGGATGATAAAAAAACATATCGATAAAGCAGAAGACTGAAATCGAGAGCAAGGAAAAGTTAGGAAGGTACCAATCGCTTGCAACTATGATGTCAAAAGAGTTGGTTAACTCTGAAAATTCTTGCTGATTCCAGTGCAACTCCATGGCTTTTACACTTGTGTTGCCAAATGCCATGGAGTTGGATTCTATGTTACGCTTAATATCTGGATATTAAGTACATCAATAAATACAAAAAAATTGAGTTGGATTCTATGTTACGCTTCATATCTGGATGTTAAAATACACACAACAATAAGAGTAGGATACAATTGAATACTTGGGGGTTTCCATCTGAGATGACCACTTGTGATGCCTCTGTGGCAGCTGCAATAACTAAACCGGCGAATCCATACCCGGATCCAAGCTCAATTACTCTTTTACCTCTGCAACATCTCAGCGAACCAATTAAAATGTAAGAAGTCATTGAGATCACTGCAATTATCCACTCTTTGTCTGCACAGATTTACAGAAACAGACAAAAAAAAAAAGAGTTGTTAGGAGTGAAAAATGTAGAAGATAAGAAGAAGCCGTAACATTGTTCCATTCGATGACATAACAGATCAAAACTTAAATAGCGAGAATCCTAACGTTAGATAGAGTTTCGGAGAACCATAGACGGGAATAGTGTAGCAAACGCATGCCTCCCGAGAATTATTCGATTCCAGAGAAGAATTCACCATCTGGAACGGAATCAAGTTGAATCCTTGAGTTGCTTTCCTTGAAATCTGCTTGATCTCAGCTTCAGATTGAGAATCTGATGAAAATTGAGAGATGATCTAATTAGCTACGAGGATATGAAATATGCCGGAAGAAAGGGAATTTCAACCAGATCTACGGAGAAGCGCTTGACGTAGAATATTCCATCTAAGAGAAGAAGAAGAAGAAGAAGAAGAAGAAGAAATGGGATCCATGGAAGATTCCTTATCGCTTCCTCCGCCCCGCCGGAATCTCTCTTACAGACAAAACAGCAAACAAGTAGATGATCTCTTCCGGCCAAAATAACTTTTTTTTTTTTACCAAAAATAAAGTTACTTTGACTTTGTTAGCACAGTAACTTTTTTATGGGTCAACGAAGTACAGTTAGTTAGTAACTCATGATCATAATCAGGATATTGCTGTCAAACTAAAATAAAAAATCAGTATACATGATAATTATTTTTGAAATTTCGTGATTTATTTTGTAAATTAAAAAATATAATTGCATCATTTTGTAATTAAATAATTAAAGTGACACGAAGATGACAACTGATAACTCAAGTGATAAGAGATTAGAGATACATTAAAAACATATCTGTATCTATTTTATTTGTTGTAGTTATTTATACAGTTTAGTTACTTTGAACTTTATTGGTTTAAATCTGAGATGTAAATTGATCAACTGTACCATATTTCTGGCAAAAACTACCAAAATAAAAGGTAACAGAATATTAATTTTTCTTCTATACAATCTCACTTCATTCTTATCAAATCACTAACAATTTTATACAAAAAATAATACAAATCTACAAGAACTTTTACACATTAAAAGAAAAAGATTTTCACCATCATAATTGATTTAATCATTTTGAAACAACACAATTTTCCTCATGGTTGAGATAAGGTTATACTGTTAAATAGAGTTTCTTTAGGGAAAAAAAGAAGACAATACAGATTGTCATTATCATAGTCAATTATACATCTTAATTTCTTGAAATTTTGTTTTTAATATGACACACTAAAAAGAGGAGAAAGCCATAAACAAATATACATTATACAGTCATCAAAAAGGAAAAAAAGGATAAACGCGGGAAAATCCCCAAGAATAGTAAAGTCTTAAACCGGCCCGGTTTAGACAAAGTATGAACACTTCAAAACACGCAACCCCCACGTCTTCAGATCTCCTCCGACAGCAGATTACTTAATAGTTAATCATACTAATACATTCGCTTTCTTCCTTCACTAATCTTTTTCACTTTTATGCTTTTGGCCCAAATCTTTTTCACATTCATATAAATAGCTTTTAAGTCTTCTTCATTTCCCTTCTCCTCCGATTTTAATTCCCGGCGACAATGGAATCCTCTGCAACCGCTCCCAAGCTTTACCCAGCCGTCGACACTTCAACCACTGACGCTCCTCTCCCTACTTCATCTTCCTCTTCTTCTACTAATAATCTCTATCCTTCAATCGATGTGAATGATCTTGTCAACAATATCTTCCCGGAGCCCACCACCGTCTCCGATTCGGCATCAGCTCCTCCCATAGCGACGGAGGAAGTGATTCTCAAAATCCACGGCGCAATTCTCCATCTTATCGATAAATCCTACAGCGTAGAACTCGCTTGCGGTGATTTAGAGATTCTCCGTCTTGTTCAAGGAGAAATCACCGTAGCGGTTTTCGCTCGTGTCGATGATGAGATTCAATGGCCGTTGACCAAAGACGCACCCGCCGTGAAAGTCGATGAGTCTCATTACTTCTTCTCACTCCGAACCGTTACAGAATCCGGGTCGTCGGATCATTCAAACGACGAAGAGAACAACGATATGTTGAATTACGGATTAACAATCGCTTCCAAAGGACAAGAGCTGTTGCTAGAGCAGCTAGACAAGATCTTAGTTGATTACAGCAGTTTCACGGCGAAGGAGAAACAGAAGGAAGAGGAGAACAACGTTTTGGACTTGACGGCGGCGAAAGAGACATCGCCGGCGGAGTTGAAGGGAGAGAGGAAAAAGATGGTGGAGAAGCAATGTACGGCGTATTGGACGACTCTGGCTCCTAATGTTGAGGATTACAGTGGAGTTGCAGCGAAACTGATCGCTGCTGGTTCTGGTCAGCTGATAAAGGGGATTTTATGGTGTGGTGATGTCACAATGGATCGACTCATGTGGGGAAATGATTTCATGAAACGGAAGTTGACAAAGGCAGAGAAAGAGCGAGAAGTTAGTCCTGCAACTTTGAGACGTCTCAAAAGGTACAATCTTCAATTCTTTATCTTTGGGATGTGTTCTCGTTTCTGAGTTATACATATGTAACAGAGTGAAGAAGATGACGAAGATGACAGAGAAAGTGGCGAATGGTGTGCTCTCTGGTGTTATTAAAGTTTCTGGATTCTTCGCGAGTCCTGTGATAAACAGCAAAGCTGGGAAGAAACTCTTTGGTCTTCTCCCTGGAGAAATGGTTCTTGCAACACTTGATGGATTCAGTAAGTTGCTTTGATATTTCTTCATGATTATGATGATTGTTTATTGGAGATTGCTTCTTGTGATGTTGTTTTGGATGTTGTTTTTGGTAGACAAGGTTTGTGATGCTGTTGAAGTAGCTGGAAGGAAGGTTATGAAAACATCTTCAACTGTCACTACTGAAATCGTCGATCACAAGTAAGCAATTTAAAACCAAAACAAAAAACATGGTGGTTTCAATCTTATATTGTTCGGAACTTCAGATCAGATGGTTAATGTTTGATGTGATTTGTAGATATGGAGCAAAGACAGCACAAGCGACAAACGATGGGCTTGGAGCAGCAGGGCATGCTATGGGAACGGCTTGGACAGTTTTCAAGATTAGAAAGGCTCTTAACCCCAAGAGTGCCATGAAGCCATCATCACTTGCTAAAACCGCTATCAAAACTGCAGCTGAAGAGAAAAAAAAGGGGAAAAAGAGTTCCAACTAGGTTTGTGGATGATCTGTTGTTTGTACATCAGTCTCATTTATACATGTACTAGGTAGTTGTTGTTGGTGTTGGTGCAAGGGTCTTGCTACTTTGAGAGTCTATGAGATTTATGTAAACATTGTTATATTTTTACATGTATTGGGTTTGGTTAGGCAAAATTCCTTGATTAACCTAGAACAAAAAAACAAATGCTAAACCTTAAAATCGAACAAATCCTTCCAATAATAATACTTCGGATTGTATTCTAATTGATCAAGTTTAATAAAAAAAGAATCAATCCTAAAACCAAAAAAAAAAAAACCCTTTGATCGAAAACATGATGGATTCACATGCTTTGCCGTTTTTATGCACACAGAATAAACTAGACGTCGTTTTATGGTAACCAAAACAGTATTGTGTTTATTTCTATTTTCAGCCCTCAAGAAAAGAGAAATAAATACCTGAATTGTCCCATAACTAAGATTTCGAACCAGCGAGCTCGGTATTGGAAACTCGAACCTCTGACCAACTTAGCTAAGTAGGCTCACCTGTTGTCTCTGTCTTCAACACAAGACCAGAGAGCAGAAACGCGAACTTATCCGCCATGAAAGAAGAATACGAGGTGCGACTTCTGATGTCTAATTCTTCGGCTTTTATCGGAATTTTTATGTGTGTTTCTCGAGTATTTTCAATTTCAGATTAATAGGGATCAAATCGGATTCGTTTTTCATGAAAATTTGGGGGAGAAGATGGGAAAAAACTAGTCTTCTTTGAACTCTCTTGGTACCTGCTGCGAAAGCTGCGTCTTTTAATCTGCACCATGAAATTCAATTTGTTGATTCATAGTTCGAAGGATTAAAATATTCGAACTATGGTTTCTTCGTTATCCCTTGTTGATCATCGATACAATTTTAATGGAATGGAGAAAAAGGGTTTGTAAAAATCCAAGCTTTAGTGAATTAGAATCACGAAATTGTGTCGCTTCTTTGTTATTTGTTTCTGATTCTTAACCAAAGTTCTTGACTTTTGGGTTTTGCTGGTTAATTGTTATTGAAAAAGTTGAGCCTAATGATATCCTATAGGTTGATGAGAAGAAGCAAGCTGCTGCTGATGTATTGTTTAGCTATTCCAAGTTTGCAATGGCCTGCATTGGAAACCAGACTCGTCCTACTGACATGAGGTTGCATTTGATGAAGGTATTGTATTGAATTGTTTCAGCCATTTAGTTTGTGTCTTGTGATTTGAGTAGGAACATGTTTAGGTTGATGGACTTTTGCTACTTTTATAGGAGATCTCGGGATTGCCAACTTCTCTGAAAAGAAGAGAAACTTCTAGAGCAGCAACTTCTCCTGATCCAGTTGGCGAATCATCAAGCTCTGGTACTGCCAGGCTAGATAAGACGGATAGTTTCAGGGCACTTTGATTTGTAATGTTTTTCCTCATAAGATATATGCTAGTTTCTGTCGCCAAAGAACCTATTTATGAAACGTTAGCTGATGATTTTACCCATGATAGTGTTAATTGCTGTATCCCCATATGTGTGACTCTGAGAAATAAATGCTATGCTACTACATGGAAATACTATCTGTTCATATTATCTCTTGAGACATACGTGGGTATAATCATCCCATTTCTTGAATATATCATTTACTTATGGTGTAGTTTCTATGTTATTCCCGAGCACAGAACATCGTTTCTTGAGTCAGATTGTTTGTTATGGAAATCATGAGTCATCGAGAATTGGAGGGTTATTGCAACCGAATCACTATTGGTTCTTCCGTTAAAACTGTATCTTCTCATCCACAGAGTTCGTTTCTTAGTTATCTTTTGTCTCTTTGATTCGGTGAAAGTAGTCATTTTTTCTAAGAGAGAGTTCACATGCTGCTATGTAAAGTGACTTGCTAATGTTATTTATGAGGCTTTAGGATTAAACAACATTCATAATTTTGGACCAATTCCAAAGCAATGAAGCTTGAAATGGAGCATAAAGGTAACAGCGCATGAATTTTTCTAATTATTCCATTCATTCGATCAACATTTGTAAATTCTTCTCATAACCGTTTTCGTATCTGTGAAACCTCCTCACTTTCCTCTTTTGCTTGCTTCGTAGCATATGGTAGATATCACAACAGCTGCAGTAACAGCGATTCCTAGCATCTGCTGCTTCACTGCTGATGTAATTTTTCTTGGTGGACAAAATCCTAGTTCTGAAAGTTTCTTGTGTGAAATTGTGTAAGCTCCGAAGAACGTATCCTCGTCCTGACACACATAATACATTTTTTTTATATTAAACCAGAGAATCATCCTACGTAAAAATTTCTTAACTGAAATCTAAGCTACCTTTGCATACAGCTTAACAAAGGGGTGGAACTTGGGATCATCAAGTAGAGCCTTGTCGGTTTTTAGTTGTAGCAATCCAGGAGTTTCCCCTTTTAGAAGCTCTCTGAAACAGCAATTAGCATACAATGTAAGTTTCAGAACTCTCCCTCTAACTTTGTGTGATTTTGTTGTTCACTTACATGAAATATGAGTTATCAAACTTGAGAGGATCTTGTGTCCAAGGACCTTCAAAATCTGATCTCTCCTTATGTGCACGCCCCTAGATATAAAAGCAGCAACCAAGTTGGTTAATAGGAGCACGTTTTGATGACCAGCAAATATTTTCAAGGAGTGTTAGTACTTAGTACCAATGTGTGGCCTCCAGAGAGAGCTACAATGTCTCTATCCGATAGACCCATACGAGAGAAGCGAGTTCTTAAATGTGAAGCACCTGCAATAATCCAAAAGGAGGGTTTAGTCAGTTTTTGAAATATAATTGTTGCAAGAAGCTACAAGCTGCGGGAGGAACCTTCATTTGGATTTGGAAGTTCTCCGTCGTCTGCGGAATCAGCATCCTGATATTATATATCTCAGCATTATTAAAATCACTTAGCAACTATGATTTAACGCATATCCGTTAGTGGTAAGTGTAAATACCTTACGGCCTGGAGTGAATGGGATTGTAGGGCCACCAGTAACCTCCACTGCAACAACTCCAGCAAGCTGAAATGATATCAAAGAATCTGTCAAGCTGACCATCGAGGGGGAAGAAAGTTTATACATATATCAATGTTTACCTGATAAAGGTCTGCGTAAGAGACTCGAGGATGCTTGGCCTTTACTTCCTCTGAAACCAGAAACCAGAATTCAGACGTGAAAGGAAACAGCTACAAATTCTTGTCAGGTCCTGAAGAGTAGTAGTAATGGATTAAAGGAATCATAAACTCACCGCAGAAGGCGACTGCTTTCTCCAAACCTTTGTTGTGTGCACGGTTTAGCTCTTCCTTGAACCTGATTGATCCATTGGGACCTCCGGTTTTCTTCTTGGCATCATAGGTTCCTGCATCATGCCATCTATATGCACACAAGAATTTGCATTTGGAAATATTAAGACAAGGAAGAAAAACTGAGAATGATTCTGAGAGAAAGAGAGGATCTTACGCAAGACGGAGCATAATGGGAGCACAGTTTCTGGAAGAGATGAGAGCTCGAAGATCTCTACGAGTCTTC
The DNA here is from genome assembly GCA_028015245.1 of Cardamine occulta. NCBI lineage: Eukaryota > Viridiplantae > Streptophyta > Magnoliopsida > Brassicales > Brassicaceae > Cardamine > Cardamine occulta. The sequence goes on from CM051386.1 coordinate 2,057,111, forward strand.
TCTATCTCTTTGAGGTACTCTGCATCAACGTTCACTGCCATTGTCAGACTTTCAAAGCACAAGCAAAATAACTAAAATCGATGAACAGATATGACTGAAAATGTCTCAGAGCTGAATAGGAATGAAAAATGTTTCAGAACGATGAATATATATATAGAAATATACAGAGGATTGAAGAAGAGTATGTGGGACAAGTATGTTTTGTCATATGGAGAAAGCAAAGTATTTTTATAGTTTTGAATAACCCTTTTGCTAATCTTCGCATCTATTCAATTTTTTCATTCATTCATGTACCCTTTTGCTAATCTTAGCTGTTTAAACATTCTCACTAACGAGTAAAACATTTTGTTGGTAAGGGATTGTTTGGGTCTTTAGGCCCATTGGACTTATTATGAACGCTTCGTTGTTGTGTTAGGCATTATACTGCAGAAATTTACTAACGGTCAGAAAAAGTAAGTTCGTTCCCAATTAACTGAAATAGAGAGTCAAGTGATCGAAAAAAGTGCAATGTTAAAAAAAAAAATGCAATGTTGTTACTAATGATGTATAAGTTCAAGGGTAAATAAATAACATGAAAAATTAATATAAATTATACTCAAATGGTTGAAAATTTTCAAGAAAACGAAAATGAAAATTTGCTACAATTCAAATAGAAACTAATAAAAACAGAAAAACGTTAATATTAATTTTACAAAAAGAAAAAAAAAATAAGCAAAACAATCGGGAAGTTGATGGCGGAGATTATTCCATGAGCGAACGCTTCAATGGCAATTAATTCCGGCCATCACATTCTTTTAGTTGTCTCTTTCTCTCTCTACTAGTTCCTCGATCCCAATTCTTCATCGTCCTCACGTTTTGTTTATTCATCATCATCATCTTTCTTGTTTCACATTTCTCTGATTTCGTTTCCTTTTAGGGTTTGTTTCTACATTTACATTTCTTTTAGGGTTTTGGTTGTTCCCCGAAATGGTTGTTAATTGAAGATAATGTTAGAGGAAGTGGCTTCATATTCATATTGTTAGGTTTTCTGGGTTCCTCAGGTGTAGATCTGAGGTTGGTTTTTTTTATTTAAAATTCATCTTTTGAATTATCTCTTGATCATTGCTTGTGGAGGCAATGAGCGCTTCAAGATTCATAAAGTGCGTTACCGTTGGTGATGGAGCTGTTGGTAAAACTTGTTTGCTGATTTCTTACACCAGCAACACCTTTCCCACGGTAATCATTGTGATTCCTTTTGATTATTATTTGTCTGATTCTGGATCCATAAGTAATCTCAATAATGTTGTAAATTTCTTCCATTGGAACAGGATTATGTTCCGACTGTTTTTGATAACTTAGTGCAAATGTTGTTGTTAATGGGAGCACCGTGAATCTAGGATTGTGGGATACTGCTGGTAATGATCATTCTTGGAGAGAGCTTTTGTAGCTGCAGCTATAGATAATCATGGTCTGAATTGTATATGTTGTTTAAACAGGGCAGGAAGACTATAACAGATTAAGAACTTTGAGTTACCGTGGTGCTGATGTCTTCATTCTAGCCTTTTCTCTCATTAGTAAGGCTAGTTATGAGAATGTCTCCAAGAAGGTGACTTTTCTAATCTTGAACTACATATTGAGTTTTGCAAGTCTTTTCTGTTTTTGCTGCTTGATCTTCTGTTTTACAGTGGATCCCTGAGTTGAAGCACTATGCTCCTGGTGTTCCTATCGTCCTTGTTGGCACCAAACTAGGTTAGTTCCTTTGCCATTTGCTCTGATGTCTGATTCTCATTAGTACCAGGACCTACCACAGCCATTTTATTGTCACTTTATTAGGCTGCTCTGATATATATGATCACATTAGTGGACATAACTTCACATTTTTTTGCTTCTGGTTCAAACTTGTACATGTTCAAGATGGATCCATTAGGTGAAAACCAAGGCTAGTTTTCAGAGTATATCATTGGTCAACAGGTTTCTTCTTGTATCTTCCACTTCTTGTGATAAGCTGCCATAACCTTTTATAACTTTTAGTGACCTTCATTTCGAGAGGCAATCTTATGCCTTTAAGCATCACCCTATCAAATAGCTAATGTCAAGTATATACTTTTGGAAAAGGCTTTTGCGATCGTTTGCATTTGAATCTTTGGTCTTGGCCTTTTTGATTATTTAACCTTGTGTTTGTGTCAGATCTTCGGGATGACAAACAGTTCTTTATCGACTATCCTGGTGCTGTCCCTATTACTACTGCTCAGGTAGGAAATACTTTTATTTCTTCTATGTAATTTTCTCAGATTTTACAAAAACGTTTTAATAATCATTTGTCCCCTTTGCATCAAAGGGAGAGGAGCTCAAGAAGCTAATTGGAGCTCCTGCTTACATCGAGTGCAGTTCAAAATCACAAGAGGTAAAATATATTTAAAAAAAACGCATCTCATGAATCAATTTATCAATGTTGGATCCATCTTATTTTGAAACAAGAATCCACTAGAGAAGCAGCATCCGTGCTGAAGAAGACTCTCTCTTGCTCTTACCCTAACTTGCGTTTCTGTGATGCTCTCAAGACAGAAAACGAGAAACTGCAGCTCGAACTTCAGCGTTCTCAGGAGCATTATGATGTTGCTCAGTGTGAAGTCATTCAGCGTTTTATTGGTGTTACACAAGCTGCTGCTGCTGTTGATCCTGACTCTGAGAAGGAGCTCTCGAAGAAAGCTTCAAAAAGAGATGAGCGTAGCTCAAGCATGAAGGCAGAATATTCGTACGATCATGAAGATTCTCCCAAGAAAAGCAGTAGTCGTGCTGCTTCGAGGTTAGAATCTTCAGTTTGTTCCGGTTGAAAGATCCAAACTTCATGTGCTTTCTTTAATCCAACTTATGCGTATAATTTTATGTTTAAGGCTTTAAGCTAGTATAATCTCCAATTCTTTTCTGTGATTGTAATGCTTTTCAGGTCTGTTTTCATGTTTGAAGACTAAGATTTGGTTACATAATTGTTCTATGCAGATCCACTTCTTCAGTTTCATCGGGGCATGATCTGCTTTCGCGAAGAGTATCACAGGTACAGCACCATGAAGAATGGCATACCGACTTACTAGCTTGTTTCTCGGAACCTTCTCTTTGTAAGTTCCCGCTTCATGTTTCCAATGTGGTTCCACTTTTTTTACTCCTTATATGGATGACCAGTGTTTCAAATTCCAATACTTGTTATCTGCAAAGTTGTGAATGATTCAATGATCAAACCTCAGGCTTGAAGACATTCTTTTTCCGTTGTGGTACTTTGGCAAAGATTGCTACTGCAGCAGATAACAGGCACATCTGTAAGGAATAATATCTAATACCGTCGACTTTAGGATGTTTCAATTTGTTAGTTAATACAACGAGTCAACTGTTTCCTTTTTGTTTTCGCTCCCCCAGCTTCAGCTGAAGCTTGTAATGAGCTAATGGCATATTCTTTGATACTTTCGTGTTGCTGCTACACTTGTTGCGTAAGGAGGAAATTCCGGAAGACACTTAACATCACGGTACATTCTCTTCCACTCCCTCGAACACTAATCAGTGTTAATAAGCTTTTGATCCCAAACATCTATATGCTTCCAAGAAAATTGTTATCCTTTGCAAACGAAAAACATCAAAATTGTTGGTGAAATTATGGTATGATATTGAATGGTTGAGATTGAAATAGACACAATGTAGAGTTGGGATGAATGCTTAATGTTTTACGATTTCGCAGGGAGGGTTCATTGACGATTTTCTATCTCATGTGATCTGTTGTTGCTGTGCTCTTGTCCAAGAACTGAGAGAAGTAGAGATTCGTGGGGCTTATGGTATAAATTACATAAAATCATCTTAACAATAATATTTGATTTTAAATAGTGAAGCACGAACAAAGATCGTCTCTTGATATCTTTGCAGGTACGGAGAAGACTAAAATAAGTCCACCTTCGTCGCAGTTCATGGAACATTGAATTCTTCTATTATACAAAAGGTGAACAAAAAACAACGATATGTCATCTGTCTGGATATGACGCGAGATTCTTCTTCGTAATACTCACTTAATGTATTTGTTTTCAATCGTTGTCGTATGTAAATTAGTTCGAGATTCTCATCGAAATTTCAGTAATTTGTGTTGGTATCATAGACTATGTAGACTAACTAATTATCGTATTTTACTCTTATCACATGACAGGGGTATTACGTTTACGGATTGCCAATTGGACCAGACTTGTTTTTTTGGTGTCAAAATAGTGTTTTTTTTAACAAATTATGGAACATACAATTTGCTGGTGGGTAAAATATTATTACTTAGCAATCAAGTAACTCTTTGAAGAAGAAAACATATGATAAATAATGCATTTGAGTTATCACCAATTCATTTTGCACAAAAAAAGGGAAGAAAAAAGAAAGAGTTATCACCAATTCACCACCATTGCTAAAAGCCTAAAACATCGACAAAATTGATATGATTGATGATTCTCTACCCTTTAAATTGGACAAAACTTGTCGGGTCCTTTTCAAGGGATGGTTCCATATCTACAATTTCACGTATGTTTAACTTTTTCTGAACCACAGTATTTGACTAATACTTTCCTCATAAGGATAGATTCGTAAATTACAACATATCATCTTCGTCCCCAAATTATATTTTCTCTTAAACCCTAGTAGTTTCAGACAAAGTAAATTTCGACTTTTTTCAAACGCTGAAACCAAAATCGACGCGGCCAGCCACCGTATAGCACTGTCTCATCTGGGACTGCTAAAGCATCTATCAAGGCGAATCTATTTCTCTCTCAAACTGGTAATCAACCACTCGTTTGCTTATTTGATGCTCGAATCAGAAATCTCGATTCTAATTTTTATATATTTAGTTTGATTTAGGGTTTCTTCGTGTTTTATCAGCTGTGTCTATATCGATTTTGAATCTACATACATACATCTCTATCTTTTCATTATATTCTCTTTATACGTCCGTTTATAGCAAGAGTTAGCGATTTACAATGGAATAGGATTACATACTGATTAGATAATAACAGACTAATGGTTACGTTTAGAGTAGGAATCCCTTCATAAGCTCCTTAGTCCTTAATGGTGAAAAATGGTTATGTCTCATGAATTAGACATTGATATTATTGTCTACTCTTCTGTGTTCTAAGTTCTAACTCTGTAATCTAAATTTTTTTCATCTCATTGCCTCAGCTACTTGCGAATTAGACATGGCTTGTAATTCCTCAGGCTGTGAGTCCGGTTGCTATGACCGTGAGAAAGAAAATGGAAACAATGTAGATGGTGGCGTCAATCAGGAGAGTGTCTGCGTCAAGTGTAAATGCAATGAGCCTATGACATTTGGGGATGGTGGCTCCGACGATGGAAGATTCTGTACTGATTGTTTCAGGAATAATGTCTTTGGGAAGTTCCGTCTTGCTGTTACTTCTCATGCCATGATCACTCCTTCAGATAACGTCCTTGTTGCCTTCTCTGGCGGATCATCTTCCAGGTTTCACTCTCTTTTATTTTTTATTTCCGTTTTTTTTTCAATACGTAATTGATTGTTGTCTTAACTTAGCAAGTTTGATTGTTAGGGTTGCTCTTCAATTTGTGCACGAGTTGCAAATCAAGGCTTTGAAGAATTACGAGGCGAGTCGAGATAGATCTTTACCTGTGTTTGGTGTTGGTGTTGCGTTTGTGGATGAAACTGCAGCTTTTCCTACTCTTTCCACAGAAATGATTGATGCAATTGAGTGGATTCGATCTACTGTCTCGAGTTTGTCTCCACCTGCAAAGGATCTCCATGTTGTTCCAATCGAAAGCGTCTTTGGTTCAGATTCTCTTGAAGCACGGGATAAGCTTGTAAAGCTATTAGATTCTGTTGCTGACGATACTGGAAAAGAAGATCTTCTGCAGCATCTGAAAATGTTGTTTTTGCAAAAGGTTTGGGTCTTATATTGTTTTTGTTGATTATCAGGCTTGGAGTTATCTTTAGTTGACATTGCTTGATGGTCCTTTTTAGGTTGCGTCTGAAAATGGGTACAACAGATTAATGGTAGGATCTTGCACGTCGAGAATTGCATCGCATGTTCTTACGGCCACTGTCAAGGTGTGTTGCTCAGTTACTCTTACTATACTTGTCTTTTTTTATTGTCTAGTTTTCTACAAATTGCATTGTAGAGTAAGAACTTTATGCGAGAGAGGCGATTACAATTGCTACCTCAAAGGATGTAAATAGTTTGGACCTAACCAATTATATCTATAAAATTGAAGTTTTGGTGTAAAGATTTCATTTCGATACACAATGTTTTTATGTACTATGGACATTCCGTTTAGACTGTGCTCTATCAAAATTGTGTGGTGAATTGCTTTTTCTTGTGACAGGGACGAGGTTATTCACTATCAGCCGATATTCAGCATGTTGATGCAAGATGGAAAGTTCCCATCGTGCTTCCACTTCGAGATTGTGTTAGACAGGAAATCACTAGACTCTGTGTTTTGGATGGGTTCGTACATTACCTGCCTAGTCTATATTGTGTTATTATAGTGAACTGTATTCTTGCATAATCCAACTGTTGAATGACATCTAACATATTTTGGGCAGGGCAGCCTAAAGACTGTGGAGTTGGCTTGTCGTTCTCAATGTGGCATCAATGATTTGGTGTCTTCATTTGTCGCTGTGTTGCAGGTTCAATTCATGTTTATCTTCTGCATTTGTTGTAGTGCCTGCATGGTTGGCTGTTACTTTCTCTTTACTGATTCATTGGTCTCTGGTTTTCATATCCGTTGTGCAGGAAGAAAATCCTTCTCGGGAATGCACAATTGTACGGACAGCTGCAAAGCTAACTCCATTTTACTTCAATAAAATTCCTGAAACAGACGACTCTAATGTTCCTTTGGCCACTCAGAGGCGCCTAAAGAGATTTAATCTCAAATATGACGGTTCTATGACTACCGAAGCTTTCTGTCCTATCTGCAATGGACCGCTAAATAGATCAGATTCATCGGATTTGGATACTTTTGAAGACTGCCATGAATCTGATGTCCTTTATGCTGCTTGCTGTTCAAGTTGCCGGTTTCAAATACTTCCACAAGATGGATCATTACTTGAGCAATTCAGTTCATTTCTACCAGATAACATGATCTCCCAAGTGAAGCATCAAAAGGTTGACAGTCAAGCTTATCTGAGGTGAGTCCCCAATAAGTTAGTATGCAATAAATCTTGCCTTCATTTCAGAACTATTGGTACAGTTTGTGTCTCGTAAAAGCAGCACATTTACACCGGGATCAGCCAGATCTGGCTGGCCAATACTGAAAATTGAACCATGCAAATTTGATATTAGCCACCGGTACTAGATTTTAGATCCCACCTTGGGCCATCCAGTGAATATCAGTCCTGAATGAATTACTATTTGAAACTCCTAACATTGGTTTCCAATTTTTTCAGGGAGAAGATAAAAGACTGTTTGCTCTTGGACAATGAAGACGAGGTTGTCTAAATCTGCATTGTTTGTTCTTTCATGCTTATTAAGGATAATCTTAGAAAGTTAGGATCATCTTGGTTAAAACATTGGTCTTTATATTGACTTTACACATTTGTACAATGAAAATCTTTGATGTGAAGCAAAATCACAGAGCAATTGAATTTTGTTTATATTACATGAGTGTAGAATCAAACCCCTTATTCCCATTATTCTTCTACAACCAAAACAGCGTGCATTATCTCACAGATTAACGTTTGGAAACCTTATAAGCGTTGGTAAATTCTTAACATTTTCGGACGAAACTTTACAATTTAAGAATTTAGGGCATCAATCGAAAACTCTCAAAAATCTGAACACTTTATGCCTTAATTGCATACATTGAAGGACCAGGGGCATAGTTGGAAACTTTCAAATTTATAGGGGCGTATTGAGTTTACTCAAAAAGTCAAAACTCAAAACCATCGCTCTGTCCTTACGCCGGTCGACTCTGCCGGAGATCGGAAAAAAAGAAGAAAGGTCCAGCAAGAGCTAAATATCAAAGCTTTCATATGGTGAGATTAAGCAGAGTGCTACTAAAATACGCCGGAAGTGTAATCGATAAAACACTCTCCGACATTCTGGTGTGTCCTCTCTCCAAGCAACCTTTGAGGTTCGATTTCTCTTCTTCAATTTGTAAATAGCTTAAATTCGACTCGTCCCAGAGAAATTGTATAAGCAATTTGACAAATTGTTATCTGATAGGGTTTGCGAGAAGACGAAATCACTTGTCAGCGAAAAAATAAAAATCTCTTTTTTTTTAAAAAACTATAAAAAAAAATTTTATAAAAAAAAGTTGATTATTGCTAAGATGCTCTGTGTCATGTTGATCTCCTTGAAAGTTAAATGTATGGCTCTTGTTAACTCACCAAATATGTATATGCTTTCAGAATCATATCTCTTATTGAAAGAACATGTTCTGATCCCAATTTTGATCATCTAGGAATTGTCTAATCGGAGATTGAGAGTTGAGATATATACATATATATATAGAGCTAGATTCTTTCCTATTTTTCATTTGCTTCGTACAAAATAAAGATAAAACTGAATTTGTTCTTGGTGTCGATTCACTGATAGAATAATTATATGCTCAAGTGATTGGTCGGCCCTTTTGTTTCTTAATCATTATATTCTTCTTCTTTTAGAATTCGCTTCATGATCACGATTCACTGTTAAGAGTTGGTTTTGCTTCTTAATCATATTCTTCTTGTTTTTTTTTTAATCATGTTCACGATTTAGTGTTAAAGACTGGATTTTGCATCTCTTAACACGCCAGATTAAAGATGGGATTCCATGCTTAGTTCCAAAGGATGGAAAAATACTTGAGGAGGAAAGTGATGCATCAAAAGCTTAATGATTTTGCTTTTTGCACCAAAAAATAAAACTGAATGAGAATGAAGGTAGCAACTTGTATCTGCAGCCACTTATTAATAGTTCGTTCTGTTCTATGTACTAGTTAGTTACCTGACCATCTCTGGACTTCACTTTTTAGGCTTGTGACCAAGTTCGGGTAGTACTTTAAGTTTTGATGAGAAACATTGATGTAAGAAATTGAAAGACAATGGAGGTGTAGTTTCAGATGAATGTACCTTACCTTTTCTGCATAAGTTTCTTGAAGTCTAGGATTCTCATTGACTGGAGTGGAACTAAAAGTATGATTTAAAGTATAGATGCCTATTTGAGGGGCTCTAAGTGTAACTATATAATGTGAGGATAGATTCTAGTCCTATTCCCACTTTTGGTAACTTTTCTTCTCTATCTTAATGCCACTATTTTTACACCTTATTAGCTCTTGATGTCCAATCTATCTGCTTTTGTTTGCTTAAAAGAATACACGGCAAAATATCAACAAACAAAAGTGGATGAAGAAGAATCTTCTAGGACATCATCAGCAATACTTATGACTGTCAGGTAATTGATGATAATGGACCAAAAGAAGATGAAACTATTCTTGATAAAACCAAATGAATACAAACACACCTATTGTTTTGATGGTGATCAGTATAGCAAAAGCTACTGTACATTGAATAATTAAAACGTGGGGGAGTGACCAGACTGAATCAAACTTATCATGTTATCTCTTGAGTCTTGACCAACAAAAAAAAAGTGGGGTGACTTAATTCCCATTGGCTTGGAGGTTTCAATTTCATAGTGCAAGTAGTTGGCTTGTATGGTAGCCAGCCAAAGGAATTGATATTTTTGTGATAATGGGATAGGAAGAAACATAAATGCTCAGTGATAGGTCCCCTTCTCACTTTTCTTTGTTATTGTCATCATTTAAGTGGAGCACTGTTTTGTCTATTGGTCACTTGAAACTTTCTTCTGTTGCGAATCTGATATATCATGGTTTTTATGGTTTTTAACCATGATATAGGAGTTTTTTATTGAGTCTTTTCGGTGTTTTTAGAGTCATTTCGAGTCTTTTGTCTATAGGTGTGCATTTAGGAGTACTTTGAAGATTTTTGGAGCTTTTGGAGCTTATGCCACGAAGTCGCTTAGAAGAGGAGTGTTTGTAGACGAATTTGTGTGCTAGTGTCGATCGCCACGAAGTCGCTTAGAAGAGGAGTGCTCGTAGACGAATTTGTGTGCTAGTGTCGATCGACACTAGCCATGGGTGTCGATCGACACCGATCCTATATGACTTCGAGAGAATGTTTTGAAGATTTGCAATTTGGTCCAGAAGTTTCCAAGATTTACAATTTTGTACATGTACGACTTTTAGGTTATAAAAACATGTTTTAGACTAGGGTTTTAAAGGGAGAAAGTTTTCTAGCAAAATTGGAGATTCAGGCTTTTGTCAGAAGAAGCATAGTATCTCTTTCTCTTTGATTTGAATATTTTGTACTTCTATTTTATGATATCTATTCAGTATTTGATTATGTTTGCATTGATCATGTCTGAGTAGTTTCATAGTTAGGCTAAGGGATTTCAAGGGTTTCTGAATGAATTGTTGAATTGATTATATTATTGGGATTAATTGCTAGGGTTCTTCATCTAGGATTGAACTTATTGCTTATTCTAGATTCACGACCTAGAATATGATTTATGGTTGTTAATTAGCACGAAAGTGTGGTTAATTATCTGATCTATCTTAGGTGAGCAAAATCACTTATTCGCAAAGAAATTTGGTTTAGAGATTTTGTGAACATATCGAACTTGATCTTTAACGCTTGTTTAGGTTTTAGAATTTAGTAAATAAATTTGGAATTTTGGATTTAGACATAGATAGTTTACGCAGCGAAAACTTTAGGTTTTACAATTGTGATTTGAGTTCTAGAACGGTACTTAATTATTAATCCTGTTTAGTTATTTCGCATTGTTATTTCATTATAATCTTATTTGTTTAGCATAATACTTTCACTTATAATCGATTGTGTAACTCAAAGTCCTTGTGGATTCGATCTCTAAGTACTACAGTGATCTCTTAATTTAAGAAAGTAGCTCAGGGTAAGTTTGAGCATTTAAGCATTACTTAACCAAATCGGTTAAATAGTAAAACATAACTCGTATCTTTTAAAAAAAAAACTAGCATTAGAGGAGGAAGTAGAACATTACTACAACAAAAATAAGTAGAAGTTAGTACACAAGTGAAAAGGGTTGAGTAGGAAAGCGACAGAACCAAGAGCAGAGCCCCAAGACAGGTGTTCCTGTGCCTTAGGAAATAGAAAGATCCTTTTCTCTTTCGGGTTTTTTTCTTTTTTATCTTTTTTTAACACCACCTCTATTTGCTGCAATATCTTAGTTCTACAAATTTAGCTTAGCTATAGCTAATAAAAAAAGGTACAAACTTTTCCATTTTTTCACTTCTTCATGACACAAGTGAAATCCCCAATAGAGAAATAAGGACTTGTAGATTTCTCAAAATGGAGCTGTGGAAGACCGTTGAAGTGTGTTCTTTTGGGGTTGCTGATTTGCTACTGCCAATCTTAACTGCACACACAAATACACACCACAGAACTGAAGTATCAGAATCTTAGCACTCAAAATGTCAAATGGACAAAAGTGTGCAAAACAAATATATTTCAAGTAACGCAGAGACTGTCTCTTTCTATATAAGTTTGTTAAGATTGGAGTTAAGCTACAAGGAATTGAGCTATTGACAAGTGTGCTTCAAAAGGGCAAAACAAAAAGAACTTTTCTCTGCTTGTTTACCTGTTCTTGTTGTCTCTTGAGCCTTGCATTTTCTGCCTGCAGGTGAGCAACTTCAAGCTCTAACTCGTTTGTATAAGCCTGCAAATGAGAATCAAAACCCAGAAACCTTTTTTTAGATCAAAAGGATTTTGATGGCAACAGTACATTTCTTTTGTTTCCTTTGATTCACAGGAGTAGAAGGTTAGGAGAGGCACATTCCTGTTTCCTAGCTCGGGAACGAGCAGCAGATTCTCTGTTCTTGATCATACGCTTATGTCTTCTATTCCCTGAACCTTCATTGGACTCTTGGCCTCTTTTCTTAACAAAACAAGTGGATGTAACAAGAGCCTCAAAAGGGGTGTTGAAGGAAGACATGTTAGAGAGGTGACCGTGGCTATGCAGATTAGAGTTTGAAGTAAGAGGATCTTGGTTATCGAGAAACTCGAATCCTGCGCCGGAATTCAAGCTCAGAACAGTTGCTGGAGGTGGAAAAGGAGAGCTGACGAGAGCAGTGGCAGTGGTGGAATCGCCGTTAGAGGTAGAAGCCATGGTCAGGCTTGTGGGTGTTGGTTCCTGGTTCAAAGGTCCGTTGAGAAAATCTTGGAAGATTGAGTTAGGGTTTTGACTGTGGTAGTTGTGGCTCCTGAACCTTGGCTCATGGTTGTGTTGTGGATGTTGGCTGTGGCGGTTAAGGTGGTGGATGGAAGCAAGGTTGATGTCTTTCCAAACTTCTTCCATGGTGATTAGAGATCTCTTCTGGGCTTGAGAGTCTTGTGAGGGTAAAGGAGATGAAGGTGAGGAAGATGATGAAGATGAGGATGAAATGGAAATAACTTTCTTGAGAGTCTTGTTCTTGTTTGTAGCAGAGAGACTATGGTTTCTTGAGGACAACATTGGAAAAAAAAACAGAACTGAACCAACAACACAGCTTTAGTCTTTGGTTGTCAATTGTCTTGTATCCTACACACAGAGTGTAGAGAGAGAGACAGAGGAGAGTAGTGAGTAGAGAGCTCAGAGAGCTTCTTGACTTTCGCCGGTCATTTCTGGAATGATGGGTTGGGTCCAGAAGAAGAGACAGAGGGATTGAACTATTCCAAAAATAAATAATTTTTTATAAGAAGAAGAAAATTCCCATAACCATGTATAATTAAAGTGTTGATGTCAAAGTTTTCATAAAAACGTTTATACTTTCAAAAGTGAAGATAGTGAACTATTCTCATGATCCTTAAATGTAACTAGTGGGGGAAGAGATGCTTGAAAAAAGGCAGGCAATTTAAATTAACTTCGCTTTGATCTCACTTTTTTAGATCACATCTCTTTGGATCACTTTCAACTCTCAAGTGTGACTTTTTTTGTTCTTGCTTTAATTTACGGTAAATTTACCAAATTACACCATTTTTGTTAAAGAGTATTCCGGAAATAGGCCTTTTTTGTTTTCAAATGAAAATTGGTACAATTCTTCACTATTATTGGTCAACAAATATAAATAACTTGAAGCAGTACTGAAATCCAAACCGCTTTTCTCACCACAAATGTAAAAATATTATAGCGGTTGTTTGTTAAAAAAAATATTTATAACAAATAGTATTTGTTCATATAAATGTAAAATGGAGATTTTAAGTCTTGTATAATATAAAGTAGTATATGTTTAGATTATGTTCTTGGGAAGAGTTATGCTATAACTATATATACTTATGAGTTATGAATTAAGCGCTTCAATTTTAATATTGTGTAAGCTCCGGAGTGTTAAAGATTCGTCATGCACTTAACGATTTAACAATAATTTTTAGTACTATCTATAATAGTTAATTAATGATTGAAATCAACAAAAAGCAAATAATTCGATCAATTTTAAAACGTTCTATATCTTCTAACAATTTTTAATAGTACTAACAAATTTTCATAATAATATAGATCGTATATTTGAAATGTATTTAAATAAAGGTTTTAATGTTCATCTGTTCCCCACTTCAAATCATTGGTGTTCATGTCATCCGACGAGATTTGATCGCTGTGTCAAGAGTCTGAATATAAACGGTGGGGAATTGCTATATATAAACAACAACTATATAGTTTAATTTTCTGTATATTGATATGTTTTACATTTTCATATTTTTGCACTTAACATTTTCTATATATAATGAATATTAGAGACGAATAATAAACTATAGTTAATATATGCCTTTACTCATACGTAGTAAATAAATAACATATGTTACATGAACAAGGTCTGAGTACTGCCAGATATCTATATATTCGAATAAATGTGTCCCCCCATATCTATGTTCAGTCTCCGAGTGCATATCTAGTCATGCTTTTCATTTTATTTTCTTTATTGCAAGTTGTTAATAATAAAATACGAGATTTGTAACTTTTTTTTCTCTCTTAAGATTCTTTCTATTCAACGAGACTAACTATTCATCTCCGTATATATATGATTATCTATAAAAAAAATTTAAGTAAATGGGAAAAAATAGGCCTCAAGGAAACGTCCCATCTTTGAACATGCAAAGAGTACATTAAGCTGTGTATTGAATTAACTCAAAGGAAAACGCAATACTCGTCATTGTTGTAGAACTTAGAAGATATTTTCCATTTGTGGTTGAAACAAAGAATTCTAGATTTTTCTAATATATATATGTATACTTTGCAGTTTTCTCAATATCTAAACCTAAAATTTTGAACTGAATTACTGATTGATTCGCATGATAAATGTTGTTGACAAAAAAAAAACAAATTCAAATTGGGGTTTAAGAAAAAAGTTGGGGTAGTAGGTAATTAATGAGTGAATCCAAATGTCCATTGTATCACAAACTGTGCCGAACTTGTGAGTTGTATCAATGTATCTTGCATGAGAGAGACTGTGACATGTCATGTCTCAGGGGATTGGACAGGTGTCAGCACTATCTATTTCCCTATCTTTGAATAAATATCCTCTTTAGTTTACTTTTGAACAATGTATATCAACGGAAAACAAAAATTTTGGTTTAGCAAGAAGTTATGGCCAAATGGCTAATAATATTTGTGGTACGACAGTCGTAATCATGTTTATTTAGTTTTCCCTTGATCATCAAAACTTGAATTTCAGATGCATTCTTCTTGGAAAATTATGATACCTCGTTTATTGCAACTAGGATTATAGACATAATCTAATAATAGACTCGTTGGCAGAAAAAAGGGGTTTATAGACTCGAAATCGATCTGGACAAGTGATTTGATTTGATGAAGTCTTCATCATGACGACCAAACTCCTTCATATACATTCATACACTCGTATTTATTCATTTTAGTTTACATTCAAATTATAATCCAACGAACAATATATAAATAACCCGCGAGTTTCTGACCGTTGGATTCTTTACAGCCATTGGTCCGCACAATTATCATCTGTCCGTAGGCTGTCTCTAGACTGTACGGGCACAAAGTAGTCGTAATAATTTACTACTAAAATTAGTAATAAAATAAATAGACAAAAACTTGGAGTTGAAATAGCCAAAAGAATGCTAACCGTTTGAAGATGTTGGGATTGTGTACTTGACATCTCCAAATAGCAAGAATAATTGGGACAACTTTCTATATTTTTAGTGTGTTTTGTGAATTAGGGTTTACTGTTTTGTTTGTCTATGAAGAATTTTGGTTCGTATAGATTGTGACACCGAACCCTATTCTTGGGTCGTTTCTGTTTATTTTCCTAATTTAGGCGAACATATAGAATATTTTGATATATGTGAGTGTTTGTGTTTGTTTAATTCCAATTAGTTATGACAAAACTAAGTAGAGCCTATATGGCTATATCATATGGCTTTGAATGATAACTAGTTCATCTTAGGCTACAGTAATTCGTGAGGGTTAGGGGTTATTTTTCATATTACGAAATGTATAGTTACTAGTATACACTGGGGCTGAGTACGTAAAGTTTATTTAGTTCGACTTTTACAAAAATAAAAAGTTGAATTCGTTCCAATAATCTAAAACATTTTATTATATAAAAAGTACTGACACTGAACACATGTATGCGGACAACCATATTTTTCAATGTGAATTTGCAAACTCTTGAGATGTGAATAAAACAAACGGTAACGATCGAGTTTACGGTCATGCTTTTTTTTTTTAATTGCCCATGAACATTGTTTTTGTAGGCCTGTATTTTGAGTCTTTGACTATCTAGCAACCTTGAAAAGTTAGACGAAAATGTCAAATTTATAAGAATAATATTGAGTGTTTTTTTTTTTCATTTTTTGCAGAGAAACACATGAGATTTTAGTTCACCTAATGTTTATTTTACAAATTTCCCTCTCTTTCACTAAAAATAAAAGTTTTTGACATATTTCATGCAGATTATAAATGAATAGTTATTTTATTAATTAAATAGTAAGAATTTGAGTTGTAAGTTTATAAATTCCAAGTTAAAAATAGAAAATACTTATTCTAAAATAAATAATAATTATCTAACCACTCATATTTCTTATAAAGACATTTTTATAAATTGGAGAAAGTATAATATTAATTGTATAGCTACTCTCGGAACAATTGAATTGTTTATCGTCTGTCCCAACCAAATCCACACCCCCACACAACAGTACAGCGTTAGCAGAACGTTGAGCACGTGTTTGCTCTTGTTCACACCAAAGATACCAGTAAACAACGACACGACGCCGTTTGGAACAC
>CM051386.1:2073487-2132913 GCA_028015245.1 Cardamine occulta
GTTTTTGGTCATGTCCTTTTTCTTTTTACACTGTTAGGTCTATGACAAATCAATTGTACACCTGTTTTTGCTATTCGCCTTGGATTCCCTCACACATCAAATTTGCAGAGGAATACGAGATCACAACAATGACTAAAAACCCATCAACAACCGAAATTTTGAAATCGGAAAAAAATAAAAACAATAGAGAAGGGGGTCAAGAGGTTGGTTACTAGCAACAAAACCAATAAAACCCATAAATCCCAGACCATATTAATGGCTACAAGCAACCATCAATGACCATAGTATGTAGCAAAATAGTAAAAACATAAAAAAAGTTATTAGGATCCAAAAATAACCAAAGCCAAAAAAAAAGAAAAACCATAAATATGCCAAAGTCTCTGCTAGCTAGAAGAATCATAAAATGTTTGATCCTTTTTCTTTGTTTTCATATGGGTCTCTCTCTTCTCTTTATGGTTTTATGCCTTACCTTTTTCCTTCTTTTTTTTTTTTGATTCCCCTTCATTATTGTTTTCCTGTTTGGAGGCAGGACAAAATAATATTTTCATGAACAACACTAACCAAACAGCTCCCAAACATGATGGTTCAACGGTTTGCACCATCTGAGCCGTTGTGGTTGCTCACTGGTCAACAACACCAGAAGACTGTTGCTGAACATCTGAAACAGCTTCTGTAGGTTGCAACCGACTGCTTGAACCACCAATGGAACCCGCTGAGCTCTGATCAAGAGCCAAGTTTCCAACTCGGCTGGCTAATGCATCTGCCCTTTCAACAGACGAGCTCGAAACTACAGGGCTCCTCATCTTGGGAAGCAACCAATTTTGCCAATTATGGCGCTTCCTTATTACATCACCCTAAGAAGACAACAAAGAAATGTAAAATCAAATAAAAGTAAAAGTTTTCCAAGCAAACAACAAGGGATGCCATAAAATTGATGAGAAGAGCTGATAACAGTAAAACTATTTTTTTCAGTGTTTACCTCTCTTCAGAATAATCAATTCCTAAGGTTTAATCACATACTACCATTATTCATACTTGCAAGGAAAGACAATGGAATTCAATCGTTCACACACTAAAGGGACACTTATAAAAGAAATACCTTCACTTCAACAGAAGGTGAACTTTGTAGAGCCTCCACTATTTGCTGGATACTATCAGTAAGTTCTGCAACCTGAAGAAGGAGAAAAAAGAAGCAACAAAGATAGCTAAAATTCACAGCAAATAATACAAGAACTCAGGATTCGGTCCAAAGCAACAAAATGATATAGTAACTAGGATTAAGACAAGGAAAAAGAAAATTGGTGAGAGCCTACTGAGCAGCTATTTGTCATACCTTTTCAAGTTTAACACTATGCAACACAGTATATGAGAGCAAAAGAAGCATTCACAATCGTTTCTCTATATGCCAATTGGTAATATATATATATATATATATATATATATATATATATATATATTAAGAACAGATCCCGTTTACTGAAAGTATGTACATGCATGCTACACCTTTATATAAACTGTCACAAAAACAATCTAAGACCTTAGGGGATTAACTACAAGTTTACCTTAATCCTCGATGTGGGTTAAAGAAGATTTCGTGGAATTCTACAGACATGAAAGTCTTACACTTTTAAAGGAAAATAAGGTAAACTGTTTATATGTTATAAACAGAGAGAAGTGAACAAAACTAGAAATTCGTTTACCTTTTTGAAACCAGCAACCACACGTAGTGGAACAAAACCCTGATCATCCATGAACCCGCGAAGGTATATGTCTGTAATCAAATTCTCTTCACTGTAGCAAAATAAACATTTGCATCATTCGTCTTTCCCTAAAGAGAATTGAACAGTGGGAATTTCATTATCAAGAAGAACAAGAGAACATCAATACGAAGGTGCTACCTAAAATAATAATGTATTTGGTTCTGCAGTTTTATGTGTAATGGAGGATCTTGAACTTGGTAGAAGATCGGAGCAGGTGCAAGGGGTGTCATGAAAGGCATACGGGGATAATACCCTGGCGATGCCAATTCTGAAATGAGAAAGATACGTTAGAAAATCATAACTGAAATTCAAAGATGTGATTTTCAATGTGGCTCACCAGGAGGGAAGGGCACAGGACTGCCATAAGGCTGAATAGGCTGAGCTGCCATAAACTGAGGAGGAATAGGCTGCACAGGTGGTGGTGCATGTCTTACAAATGCTGAAGTACCTCTTTGTGATTGTGCATTTCCATCTCTCCCATTAAAGCTTCTGTGAAAAGTCCAATTCTGATTTCCTTGTTCCTGATTGCGCCTGCCACCATGACTTTGGTGTTGATTGCCATTTTGGTTTCTGTACGAGTCACGTTGTGATAGGTTGTCTGCACCACCATGAGTTTGTGAAGCAAAGCCATTCTTCTGGTTTTGGCCTCTAGGAGAAGGGTTGTGCGAAGGCAATTCCGCAAGTGAACCCTGCGCTGATGGTTGAGAAACAGTACCATTAGCAGATCCAGAAGCGCCATTCCGTTTAAATGATCTCTGGCGCGAGTGATTTTGTGTTGGGTTTGGGTTGGCACGGACAACTTGCTTCGGTGCAGGAGCAGAAGCACTTGCAATTCCCTTAATCAAAGACAAAGAAGCATCTTCATTACTAAAACAGGATAAAGGGAATTATCAACCTAGGATAACACATGCGTACATCAAAATAAGCATATTGTTTTCAACATCACAGACTCTAAAGAGTTCAGTGGCTCAATATGCAATCGCCAACCCAACAGGAACAGGTAGGTAAAATAAAAGGCATCGCCTTTACTCTAGAGTAAGGAAATAAACATGCAGATACTGAAGTTTATGTTGATACATTGCAAGGGCAGTTAGAAACAATTAAAGCTACAAAGGTATCTACCAACCACACTCAATGTTACACAGTTATACTCAATTCGCAACCCAGATAGATCATATACAGAAAATTAAAACATTTATATTTACTAGATAATCAATAATCAATACCGTTTGAACCTGAGAAACGGGGACAGATGCAGATGACGATGATGATGGAACATCGCCGAGACTTTTTAAGGAATCAGAAGAAGACTTGTTGGAAGGAGCTTTGGTGGTCTCGGAAAGAGCAGGCCACGACGAAGCTCCCATGACAGGTCCAACCTCAGAAGCCCCATTAGAAGGCCTTTTCCAAACAGGTTTCTTTCCAGCATTTCCCTGAGCACCAGATTCCTCCGATTTTTCATCTCCAGCAGCCGTAGCCGCCTCCACCGTCAAAGGAGAAGCAGGTGGAGCAACGGATACAGAAGCAATCGGCTCGATCGGAGCCATGGATTGAGGAGAGGAAGGAACGGCGGCGATCGGCTCTACTTCGCCGCTAACGATCCGAGTCCACGGAGAAGACACCTGCCGAGAAGGTTGGCGAGGCGATTGTGTAGCGGCAGCGATAGGGCTGCCGTAATTGTCGTTGATACGACGAGGAGACATAGAAGAAGAACTGGAGTTATTGCTAGTTGCGGAAGCCATCAGAAAGAGAGGACAACAAAAATTAGGGTTTGTTAGAGAGTCGATAAGCTCCGATCGACAGTAATCTAAAATAACGACTATCGATTACCCCCCCCCCCCAAAAAAGAAAAGAGTTAGCGGTGTAGAAGAAACCTCTGCGATTCAAAGAAATTAGGGTTAGGGTTTGAGTAATGGCACAAAAAAGGGGTAACAGAACGATTTTTTCCAAAAACAATCCCCAGAAGGAGAAGACGATGGAGCAGTGTAGTCTCCTCTTCTCTCTCTTTCTCTCTTTCTCTCTTTTTTATTTTATTTTGGTTCTCTTATTCGTTTTATATGTTTTTTTCCATTTGTTTTTTTACCTTTTCCGTTTGGATTTGGTTTTGGTTTTGGTTTTTGCTTGGGTACCGCGGAAATGTGAAGTTACGAGATTACCCTTATGGTAAACGAGAAAAAACACACTTTTGTTTTTCTTCCCTCAATCTTATTGGCTGTTAAGCTTATTCGAGGATTGTTGACATGTTAAGTTACCGAGTAAATTGGTTCAGTTTTTTTTTCTTCTTTTTGATGAAAAGGATAAATTTAAAACTTCCTCATATTAATTGAAAATCTTATTTTAAATTTATACTTTTCTCTTATAGATTTGTAAAGAAAAAAAAAGTAATAAGAAAAATAATATAGGAATAGAAAAACATAAAAATAAATTAAAATTTTCTTATTATTTTTTAGTAAGTCAATCTCACACGTTTATATTAGTTATCAATTAGCTATAGAGATATACCTTTGGATTATTTTAAAAAGTTACGAAACCTTATTACTTTCGAGTTACCGCACATCAACTTTTACTGTGATTGTTGAACTTATCTACAAATCGGATATTGATTGCACAAAAACAAAATCTACAAATCGGATTTCGAAAGATGTGTCATGTATCAAGTAACACATGTATGTATGCTCGAAAGAAGAAACTATCAAACGATAGAGTATATTTGTTTTATTATTTTAGTATATGCAGTTGTCAAAATAGGCATTTAGGGGGTTATTGAATTAAATAATTTAATAGAATTTGACTGACATAAGCTATAGATTTTCAAGTATTGTAAAAGATTTTAAAGTAATTATCCTTAATAGAATTTAAATTCTAACGTTTAAAATTTTCAACATTTTAATAGAATCTACATAGAATTTAAAGGTATCAATTCTTATAAAATCATCAGTTTTGTTTCCACCACGTTTATCTTGCATGTGTTTCCCCAAACCTTTCTTGGTTACAGAACAAGCAATGTCCTCAACAATTATACTACTCGTGGGTGTCACAAGAAAATAAATCACTCCAAAATCAGATCAAGACAAAAATAAAGATAAAATTGATTGAACAAAAAACAACTACCTACGATAGTTTATGAGTTGCAGCAACTTTATTACCAGGAAAACTTCAAAACAACATATATCTATCAATTAATTCCCAAATCCGTAGCATCTCTCCACATCTTGTCAGCCATAGTTTTCCTCCAAATGTTTGCGATTTCTCTCTCTTGCACTTCTGACTGTGTCTCTTGTGTTTGTGTCTGTGTCCCGAGAGATTCTTCTATATTAATTTCATTGATATTTTATGCATTACCTGCATTGTTCACTTCAAAAGGGAATTCGGCTTTATCTGATCGGCATTCTTTACGAAGAAAGTTATGCAATACTGCACATGCTAAAACCAATCCAGCTTGTTTCGTGTAAGAAAAAGGAGGTGCAGTTTTTAAAATAGCAAATCGAGATTTAAACATTCCAAATATCCTCTCGATCACGTTTCTCAAAGAAGCATGGTGAAGATTGAATAACTAAGATGGAGTTTCAGGATCACGTCCCTGACCAGCAAATTCTTGTAGATGATACTTAACACCACGAAATGGAGCTAAAAAACTAAGTCGATTTGCAAATGATCTATAAATAGATTTGTAATTGTTTTACCTTCTGGTACTCGAAAATTGTTTATTGTTCTAGTTAATGCATCACTTAACACTCTTGAATCGTGTGCTGAACCCTCCCATCCACTCAAAACATAGAAGAACTCCAGATCATGGTTACACACAGCTAAAACATTTTGTGATATTGTTCCTTTTCGATTACGATAGCTTGCCACCTCACGTCCAACTACGGTTGCTGATATATGTGTACCATCTATAGCACCAACACAATTCTGTAATAAATACAAACAAATAATTAGTCAAATTTTGAGAAAAGAACTAAATTTAACTCAAACAAGAGATGAAATAATGCACCTTAAAATATGGATAAAATCGTGTACTTTCTCTTATTTTCGTTGCCGCTGACTCATCAGGTTTCACCATTAGATGTGGAGCTATATGAAGCATAGCTCTTAAAATACTATTAAAGCTTGTGCTCACTGCAAACTTGGACCTTTTAAATGTGTCTTTGATGTAACAATATCTTGAATTTTGCCCAACTGTGAGCATGAAGATAGCAAGCATCTCTTCATCTCTTCGACAGATACGTATCTTGTGTCTTTTAAACCAGTTCTCTCTCTGATCATATTCGATAGCTTCAAAAACACATCTGGAAACATACGATACAACACTCGAAAATGTTTGGGATCTTCTTTTAATACATTTTGTATATATTGTTCTTCGAGCTTTGTTACTGGTCGACGAATCGAACGTTCAATATAATTATTACTCATAAAACGTTGCCGTGTGTTTTGAATCTGAGCTCCTACCGCCACCATCATCACCATTAGAGATATGTGCGCATCAAAGTCATCATCTTCTGTTCTCTCATTATCCATTCTTATGTCTTCTTCCTCATCGTGAACATTTTGATCCATCAAAAGAACCTATTAAAACAAATGAGTAATTACGAAAAGGGAAAAAATCATCATCGTGAATACAACACAATCCCATATTATATATATACTTATTCAACATAATAGGATGCAGTGAAAATACAACACAATCCCTACAAAAGAACTATATAATATTTTTAAAAAGCTTACGACAATTGGGCGATGTGGAGTTCTTCTAATTTTTTTAGATGAGATTATGTGTGTTGAAAAGAGATATGTTATGCAAGGTTATATAGAATAAATTATGTAACGATAAGTATTGAAATTTTAAATTTTAAATACTAGTTGACTGAGCTTATCAAACAAATCGTATGTTTTTTTTGGTGAGCTCAAACAAATCGTATGTTTAGGAAGAAGTCATTGTTTTTCAAAGAAGTCGTAGGTTGTTTGTTTAAAATTATTAATGTCGTTTTCTATTTTTTCGAGATTTTTCTTATATAATTGACTAAGCAATGTAACGATAAGTATTGAAAATTTAATTTTAAATACTATTTTGTAGGGATTTTGTGACATATAGTTGACTAATAAACTTATCAAACAAATCTAATGTTTAGGAAAAATTCATAGGTTTTTCAAAGAAGTCGTAGGTTTCTATATTTTGAATTTGAAAATTTGTTTTAAATTAATGTTATTTTCTATTTTTTGGGGAATTTTCTTTTGGTATAATTGACTCAGCAAAGAATCTCTGATATACACACTAATATCAGACAAATTTTTTAGTTTATATCAAAGAAACAATTGCATTTATAGTTACAAATATTTATACAAACGGAAACAAGAGTGCAAATTGTTCAAAGCGTGATCTACAGATGAACGAAAACACAAAGATAGATGGATGGTTGACCAATATTAAAAAGAAAGTAGTTATTCATAAATATTTTTTTTTTTATTAATTTCAAATGTAAAACAAAAAAATTTATTCTGAAATATATAAAAAAAACAAAGCATGAGAAATTTGAGATAAAAACTTACGACTAGGACACATATTATTCTTAACTTACTACTGTTTTATTAGATGCATTAAAAGTAATACCCTAAGTAATGTTACGGCGAATCCAACCCAAGCGTTCTTCAACGAACATGCTAACAAATACGTCTTTCATTTTCAGCGTGTGGATCTTGGTTACTGCATCATAGCGGATATGCTCTTCCAAATCAGGGATCTCTTTAATGGCATCCCAAATATTAGTTTTTTTCTTCTCAGTTTCTTTTAACTCAGATTCTCTTCGATGTCTTTCTTCTCTTTGTTGAATAAGATTTATGATATTAGTGCTAACTCCAATCATTTCAGCTAGCACCTTCTCTGAAGAATCACCATAATTAGTTGACTCTGATGGCTCTCCATTACCATTGGTTTTAGCTCTTTTTCTAGGAGGCAATTTTTCTTTCGGAGGCGTTGCCTCATTCACCTCGTCGACATTCTCCACATTGTTGACATCATCTCTTGCTTGAAAATCATTTTCTTCTTCAAAATTTTCAGCAATTAATGAATCACCACCACCAAGTCCAAACGCGTTGTTTCCCCTTGCTATAGCACTTTCAAAAATCATTTGTAAATCCTCAAAATCTTCAAAAGTATTATATCGCATGTAATGATGATTTGGATGTCCCTGATAAAATATCATACATTTTTTTGTTAACAATAATAATACTTCTTAAAACTTGTGAAAGTAAAAAAAAATGATTTTATATTAGAGATATAAAAATTACCTTCAAATATTCTTTCCATACATCATCTGAAGCTGTAAATTGTTTTGTGATGGGATCCCATCCAAAACCAGAGCTAAATCAAAAAAGTTCTGAATACGCTGAATATTCTTTTTTCAAAGACTTCATTCGACTCGTATAATTCTTATAAGTCCTATCGCATTTAAGCTTCTTATTCAGCGCAGGTAGTATTTTTGTCTCTACCGTGGCTTTGCTTATGGAACCGTTTACGTCACGCCAGCCCCGTTTAATAGCATCAACTAGTAAAGCTTTTAACATTTGGCTCTCTTGGTGTGTCCATGCTTGATATGGAGCTTTTGCTTTCTTTGGTTGTGACGTTTCTCCTGTTTCCATTCTAATAAAAAGAAAGAGTTTTGATAGAAAGAGTGAAAAAGCATGAAAAAAAAATCTTTAACATGCAGATAATGATATTAACAAGAAGAATCACAAAACTTACAAGGATGATTGTTTTTCTTCAAAAATAAATTGAGACGAGTTGTGTTTTTTTCTTGTTTTGGAAAGTGAAATGATCTCTAGTATTATATAGGAGAAGTAACGTAACAAGTACTATTTTTTAAGAATTTTCTGGTTGATAAATATTGTGGTAAATTATAATTTCAAATTTCAAATTTTAATAGATATGGATAACAAACATGTTTATTAACGTTATAAATTTTTCAAAACTGTCTTTTGTTACTAGATACGAATCTTTTGTTAGTTATACATAATTCTACCCAAATCACAACCTAAAAGATCATAATTTATTCTTTACATTTTCAACTAATATGTCTATTAAATTCCTGTCAAATAATATTACCGTACAAAACTATCTAATATTGAATAACACTTGCATTTAATAGAATTAACAAATTAACAAATTGAATAACAGTAGAATTTAAAATATTTTAAAAGAATGATAGCAAATACTTAATTCAATAACACATGAATTTAAAAGAATTTATGAATTGTCTAATTGAATAACACTAGAATTTGAATTGAGTCCAATTCTATTATATTCCTTGATTGAATACCCCCACCTTAATTTTCAAATAAGGTGACGTTTTTTATATATCAGTAGTTAATTTCATTAAAAAAAAACTAACTATTATAGGAATATTAAATTAGGATCCGCCTGATAGGACGAGTTTTTAAATTTTAAAATAAATTAAATTTAAGAAAATTTATTAAATTGAATATTTGTTATTAGTGATATATCTTAAATTGTTTTTGGAAAAGAAGTATAAAACATTTTTTTGTTAAGAAAAAAATTTATTTACAAAAGTAAAATTTTTTACATAAAATAATTTATTTAACTTTCTATATTAAATTTATTATTAACATATTTAAATATATATTATGTCCATTAGCTTTTGGTTTCATCTTGTTGTTTACTTTTCCAACCAATGTGTTAGATAAGATTAGACAAAATATCTTAAACCCGAATAATCACACCGAATCCAACCCGAAAAGAAGTACCAATCCGACAAAAATCTGTATAGGTCATATACTTCTATATTCGAAAAACCAAACCCAAACCTAGAACTGAATGTATACCTAAAATACTCAAAATAAAATTATATACCCAAAAAGCTTAATTATATTTAGACTTGATATAACTCAATTACCCTACAATCATAAACTGAAAATATTAATTATTCTAATACCGAAATAACTAAAATACCAAAAATTAACCAAAAATATCTGAAAGTGTTTAATTAGATTTGTAAAAATTAAAACAATTTTTTCATTTTTTATAGTTCGATAATACTCATTCAGTTGTTTTGTTCAAATAATTAAAAGTGTGTAATAAATAATTATTGGAGCTTAAATAATAAAATATCTAAATATCTAAATTTGAAATAGAAAGTTTAAATTTTATTGAAATAATAAAATTTAACCTATATTAGAAAAACAGAAAGTAAAAGTTACATACATTATTTTTATTTTTTTGGATGTTTTCCCTTTCTATTCAAGAAAATGAAAATAACACAATATTGTTTTACACGTGTCAAAATCTGATCGATTAAGCAACATATGTGGTGATCATGCTAATTATAATTATTATTTTTATTCAAATAATAAATATGTGTAATAAAAAAATAAACAAAGTATTCTTAAATCATAATACAAACATTTTTACTAATCATATAATGTTTATAATGTGAAATGTGAAATGTGAGCCTTCGCCATTAATCTATGTTTACATCTTGGGTATATTATTATTACCACCAGCAATAGTTGTATCATTTGGCAATAATAATAAACCTCTAGCTAAAAGGAAATCTTTTTTGATACACTGGATCTTTCAGAATAAGATTTTTTTTTTTCCCACAGTATATAGACACCAATTAATGTGAATATATATGTAACCAATTCATTCACCTTTTGTTCTTTACATTCTAAGAATGGACAAAGCAAATTGACAAAAGAATGTCGAGTAAACCCACACATTAAATAGTCAAATATCATTTGGTAGTACTAGTACTGATTTATACAGTAAAACCTCTATAAATTAATAATGTTGAGACTATAATATTTTATTAAATTATAGTGATATTAATTTATAAATTAATAAATATTAATTTATAATATAAAATAATATTTATTAATTTATAGGAAGTTTTGTTAAAAATTAAAAATATAAAAATTAAAATAATTTGATCTAAATAAAATTAATGTTTTGGATGTTATAAATTTTAATAATTTTGGATTTGAAAGTTTTAAATTTTTTTAAAAATCAAATTATTTTGATAATAAATAACAAAAACTGTAGATGAATTCATTTATATAAACGATTATCATAAATTTAAATTTATGATTAATGATCTCAATTGTTGTATTTAAACATCCTATACAACTATTGAAATAAAAATTATGCATATTTAGAATTTAAAAACTTATAGAAAATTTTGTTTATTTTTATGAAAAAATTATATACATTATAACAATAAGATAGTTTAAAATACAACCGAATATTTTTTTTTTATATAAGAAACAAAAATTTATAAAAAAATACTTAAAGTATATTTTATATATATATATATGCAAATTTACATAATTATTAATTTATGTTATTAATGGGACTATATATTTATATAGAGATTATAAAAAATTATTATCTTATTATTTTATCAAAATTTTTTATTTTTATATTGGCTCGACTTGGAACCAGTAAATTTTATTATTTTATAGTGTTTATTAATTTATAGAGGTTTTACTGTATATTGATTAGCCCTGAGACGGATGCGGATATCTGGCAAATTTGAGGATATCCGGCTCCGGCTCCGGATCCGGCCTGATCCGTCTTTGCACTATCCGGATTCGCATCCGAAAATTCTGGATATCCAGCATCCGGATATCCGTCAGAAAAACTGGATATCCGGATCCGATTATTAGTTCAAAATTAAAATCTGGCTATCACAAAAATTATCACATATTATACAAAAACATATGGTACACCATTATCAAAGTATCATAAACTTAATCAATTAGCAAAAGGTTCAAAAGTTTTAAAAAATAAAGCAACGATCTTAAGTCTTGATGTCCAATGGTTTCACCAGCATGATTATCAACTATGCAGAAATTGATGATCCTTTTGTGTAGCCTCCAATTCTCATCTACATAGTGAGCAGTTAGACACATGTAACTCATATTTTGTATGGATGTCCAGCAGTCCGTAGTCAAAGAGATACTACCTTTATAGTTCCTAAAAAATATTCTAAGTTTGCTCCTTTCAGCCTCAAAAATCTCTAATGCATCTTTGGTCACAGTTTTACGACAAGGGATTACAAACATAGGTAGAGCAACACTCATGAAACGTCTAAATCCCTTATGTTCAACAAATCGGAAAAGCAGCTCATCCATGATAATCATTTCCACTAATGCTTTACGACTTGCAGATTGACTAAAAGCTAAGAAGGACGACACTTTACTCCCAGCTCTATCTACTTGATTGTGATGAAATAAAGTTGATTGTTTCAACCTTTTTCCATCACTTTCACTATCATTTACTTTCCGAGGCATCATTCGGCATACCCTCGTGTGAGCTAACATTGCACTAGTTGTGACACCATCCTTAGTTCTACAAGTAATTAATACAGAACAATGCATACACCTAGTCTTATTAGGAACTTCAGACTCCACGAAATGCAACCAGACTTCAGACTTTTTCTTTGTTACCTCAGATCCAGAAGCTGTTGAAAAATCTGTTCTTTGAGTGTTTTCAGGCAATCCAGAGTTTGTGCTCTATCTGCAGTACCACAACTGCCCGTGGATTTTGTAGTTTCATCTATACTTTCCATCTACACATAAAAAAAAAAGACGTACAACATCAAATTTCAAGCAAAGATTTTATGTATATTGATTCAACGTGAGATACAAACATATATACAGTGCACAAAGTGCTTTAATTTCAAATGATTTCGTTTAATTATGGGAATTGTTAGTAAAATCAATGACGCCATTTTCCAATAACATCTTACAACCCAGACCCAACCAAACAAACAACAACCCAAAAGCTTTATCCGGTTTGTTTTAGTTGAATATAGGAAAATCTAAAACTAAAGCACTCTGACCGATTAATGTGTACCTTGAATGTCTGGTTCGGTTTGGTTGATGCGATTCATGGGATTAAAGGTGATGACTCGAGCGACTGAGCAAAAGGCGAGAAAACTTGAGAGGTTGATGAGCGGTCAAACCGATGAAGATGAAAAGGTGAAAGGTGGAGATGAGATTGTCGATGACGAAGGTGATTGTATTTACGAACCCTAATTTTGTTTGCCTGTGTTTGTGTCGTGATTTTGTTTGTCAATGACGAAGTATTGTGTAAAATTGTTAATGAATTGGATTTGGGAGAGTTAGGCCATAAGGCCACGAAAATGACAAAGGCCACTAAAATTTGTTTAACTTATATGGCTAAAGCCCAATAAATATTACGTAACATATATTATAAGCCATAAGAGCATGTTTATTGGTGATACCCTTGTGGGTATCACAAAAATTTTTTTTTTTTTTTTTGGACGAACCGGCGCTCGACACGTGGCAAACCCGAGTATTGGAGTATCGCTGCAGTGATATTCTGATACCCAGTTCGCCACGTGTCACGCGCCGATTCGTCCAAAAAAAAAAAAAATTTTGTGATATCCACAAGGGTATCACCAATAAACATGCTCTAAGGCCACCAAATCACCATTAGCCCATTAGGTCCATTACTCCTTTTATGTATAACAGGCGGATATCCGGATATCCGACCGGATATTTTTCCACTATCCGCATCCGGATTCGTAAATTTACTATCCGCATCTGGATCCGGTCCACCCGGATATCCGGTTTTCTGGAGCGGATACCGGATACCGGATTTTAAGTCTCAGGGCTAATATTGATATCTAATTATACGAGTCCAATATACAACTTTCATGAAGGAAAAGGGCACTGAAGATACCCTCACAGCGGCCGAAAAGGCCTCACCGCCGGATCCTTACTTGTACAGACTTTACTTCAAGGGTTTGGTAAGGGAGGTAACTAGAGGGATTGTGGCAGGATTTGGTGTGGCAATTTGCGGCCAAGATGATAATCTCTTATTTCAGATGAAAGGACGAATTCATGACCCTGCCATTACAGTTTTGGAGGCTGAGCTTATGGCATTGAAGCGAGGACTAACCGAAGCCGTGAGTTTGGGGATTACTCATATCTCAATCTACTGAAAACTGGCAAGTTTTCCTTAAAGATTCACATGGTCTTGAACTCTAGTAATTGACGTTTTGTTCTTGAATGTTTTAGGTCATGGGGGGAATCCACGCCAGAGCAAGATAACGTTGCCTTGCTAATGTATGATGTGCAATGCATCAGACCAAAATTGACATCTAGCACTCATCGTCTGGTGAATGGATATCAAACTAATAAGTTTGCTTATAAACTTGCAAGGGAAACACTTGTTTCTGAAGTCAGCATACCTATGCCTATTTGCTTACCTGAGCCTAGTTGTCATAAGAAGAAGAAGACTTTTTGCGGTATCTGTTTCGACGATGATATCGAAGCTGAACAGATGTTTTTTCTGTTACTTCATGCACTCATCAATTCCACGTGGAGTTCCTTAAACGACATATACAAATACAACTAGTGGAGAGAACAAGTGTACCGAGGTGTCCTTATTACAGCTGCTACAAATTGAACCTGGCTATTGAAAGCTGTGCCTACCTTTTGACACCTAAACTAAGAGCCATGTGGGAACAAAGGATCGAAGAGAAACCTCGAACAATGCGTGCAACTGAAAGGAAGCTGCTAGGAGCTGGTTACGTTCATCGCAATAGAGATGTGTGCAATCTCATTAGTGTACTTGTTATATCTACTAACCAAATCTCTACTATAATAGGATAGGTTTCTTGTTGATTCTTGATTTATTCAAGTGATTACACTTGTTTGATTCTTATTTTGTTTTCAAAATTTTGGGTTGTTCACGTCTTTGCCTTCATCCTGTCCTACTCCTTTTTACTTGTAAAACATTATTAAACCCTTTAGTCCTAAAATTTCAATACAATATACATTAGAGAAATGATCAAAAGTGAAAGAATCATTGTCCCGGTCGTGTCAAGTGTAGGCCACATGCCGTGCCAGTTTATCAATGTGGAGCCCATTTTATATTTCCTTTTGAATTTTCAGCGTTACACTCCATAACCAAAATGATCTCTTGGTTCGGGTTGTCTCGGTTTATTTTGGTCAGAAGAAAGGAAAGAGGACAAGAATTGCCAAGATAGTGAATGGCATGCGTGTAAGAGCATATATTTTCTTGAAGAAGCCGATCTCTACAGTCTCGCTATGATACAAAAGAAAAAAACTAACTTTAGTGTTTTGGAGAGGGCTTACCTGTCTACAAAAGTGGAAGTAATATGAACACGTATCCGAAAAAGCACCATAGCTTTACTGTTTTAAATCTTTGGTTCGAAGAAGAGCTACTTTTGGAGATAGTTTGGTTTGCTTTGTGTGACTCTGAGGAATTATTATGAGTCCCTATTCCGGCTGCCATTGCCGGAGCTACCGCCGCTGTTTTGTTTGGTCCAGCAAGAGACGTGTTTATCTCTTCGATATCATAGCCTGCGTTAAGAGATAATTCACAGATCATAAGTCAGAAAGTAAGGGGATTTAAGTGATCTAACAAATGTAGGCGGAAACTTACAGTCAAACTTTTTCCAAGCTAAGACGAGTTTCTCTCTGTCGAATACTACACGATACCCGGTCATGTAGTTTTCTGTTTCATTAAGAGTAAACAATGTGAGGTCCTTAATGACCAGATGTTTGATAATCGATTAAAAGAGAAGCTAAACTTACGTCCAATTATGTTGAGTTCAGAGCTTTTGACAATGGCCAGGCAATATACAAGTTCACCCTGTGAAAATGTAGAGATACTGAAAGTATCAGCACACAAAGATTCGGTTGAAGAAGACAAGGAACAATAGAGAACGAAGTAAAGAGAGAGAGTATGACCTCGGTAGAGATGACTATTATAGGATCGTTGATGGTGAAGTGATTGTTTCCTTTCATTGTGAGGCTTAAACTTGGTATCAAACTAGAATTTGCCTCAGTGCTAAGCACACCGTTTACAAAAACATACGTTTAGAATTGAGTGGTAGAGACAAAGAAACATTGAGTGTGGATGGATACATTCTCATACCTCATGTCATAACAATACTCAAATGGAATCCTTGGATCCGGTGAATGGCGCTTATCTTGGGCCTGAGAATGGAACTGAAGAAGACAATGTGAATCATAGAGCTATCAAAACAGAGCATCACGAGGGACAAACATGGTATATGATGGTGTTTTAGATGCTTACACTCTCAGAGAGTGTCGTATACATTGGATCCACCAAATAAGTAAATGATGTACCGGTGTCAAAGAGAGCTGTAAACTCATCATCTATAAGAGTTGTCCCCACACGTACCCGAGTCACAGTGATGTTGTAGTTTGGGCTGCAATGAATTTCACCACTGTTAAAAAGGAGGATTCTTGGCATATGAGATTTTCACAAAGGAACGGAGCATAAGTGAATTACCACTTACTGTGAAGAATTCAGGTTAAACGGCGTCTCTTCCTGATCAGAACTACCTTTGTCACCAAAACTGATCCTTCCAACTCCATCATGCCCGAAACACATGGAGAAAGAATCAGCAACCAGACCTTCCCTCGCCAAAACACTTGGAACTGATATCTTCTCCATGCCAAGACCAAATAAACCATTTGGTGCCGCAATATCAAGAAAAGAACCACTTTGAACCTGCCCACATCTGCACAAATTTCACATTTTTCAGGAACTCACTGCATTGCACTGAAACACAAAAAAAGCATTAGTGAAGATGCTAACTGCTACTAACCCAAATGTGACATACGCCTCAACACGCTCTGGATTCTTATCTTCGGTTGTTAAGTGCATAACATCCTCCATAAGAATACCGGATGTCGAAGTCTGAGCAGAGACGTAAGACACCATATAAGGGCAAGTGCTGAATGTTCCAAGGCATTGATTACGCTGAGCACATAGACTGTTGTTGCAGGTGACCTTCTTGTTTGTGGATGAAACTTTAGGATTGTAAATGCTTAGTTCAAATTCCTAAACACAGCAAATATAAACCCAAAATCAAGGATTCAATTACTAAGATGAGTAAACTCAACAATTGTACTAACTGCTAAAAAGTGTTAAACATACAGAAGTGTAAGCGGCTCCTTCGGTAGGGGCGCATTTGCCGCAATCACAAGGGACCCAAAAGAGGTCGCTGCCTGTATCTAACGCCACCATGAATCTCAATCCCGGAGTACCCAATTTCACCGTCGTGTAATGCAAACTGATTGAAACAGAAAAAAATCAGACTTATCCTGAAACAAAGAAGTTTTTTTTTTTTTCGAAAATTGTGAGCAAAATGCAACTTACAATCCGAGAGAGCTGATACGAGAAGTTGAATTCCCATCGAAGAAAGTGAGTGAGGACTCCGATTCCGACTCGGAGAGGCGACGCCCACGGATTAGTTGATCACGGAGGACGAGAGCGTTGTAGTATTCAAAGCTTCCCTTAGGAGGAAACTTAGTAAATCTCCCAGTTGAATCGGACCACCGCTTGACTTCGTCGGAGAATCTATGGTGCATCTCGAAGGTGAAGATTCGACCATTGCAGCTCCCGGAGCTCAGTAACATCAAAATCGAGATCAAGAACAGAGTATTTTTGAAGAAATAACACGACATTGGAAACGATTTGCTTTCGAACTTTGAACTCGACAGATTATCCTACTTTCCCGAAGATTTTTCTCGGGAAAACAAAGAGAAAATGAGAAATCATGACCAGAGAAACCCAAGAAATATTCAAAAATCAAAATGCGTGATTTAGATCTTGGAATACTGAAAATTAGGGAACAGAGAACAAAATTAGGGTTTTTTTTTTAGGGGGAAAGATGAAAATTGTGAGTTTGTGACTTGAGAGGAAGAGAAGAGATCTATGTTGTATTGTTTCTTCGTCGTTAGGTGAGTGTAACAGTCGTAGAGTCCATGTGTTGAAAATAAAACTGCGATACTCATTTCAGAGAACACTGGGTCCCACTTTTTGTTTAAATAATTTCCCCAACCCCAGAATTTCTGTTTCTTCTGACTTCTGACCCAAATTTAAGAAATATACTATTATGATCTCAAATTAATGGGTATTTAATGAAAAACCTTTAACCTTTGTGCACATTTATTTTTAAATCCTAAACTATTTTTATAGTAAACAATTCCTTCAACTATTATCCTTTAATAGATTTGACTCTCGT
The DNA here is from genome assembly GCA_028015245.1 of Cardamine occulta. NCBI lineage: Eukaryota > Viridiplantae > Streptophyta > Magnoliopsida > Brassicales > Brassicaceae > Cardamine > Cardamine occulta. Next base: position 2,091,318 of record CM051386.1, read on the forward strand.
TAAAAAGTTTCCGTCTAGGGAGATGGAAGATTGTTTTGAATGACTTAAAACGTCGAAACATTTGCATTTATCATAGCAACAATAAGATTTTGCATAGATACAACAAAATATTTCCTAGAAACAATAAAAATATTCATAGATACAACAAAATTTTTTATAGAAACGGCAATATTTGCAGATTTGTAGAAATTGTCAATAAATTGGACACAACATATGCTCATGCAAGCGTGAAACGGCACCAAACCCACCCAAAGAACCTCAAAGAAGACCAAAGAAAAAATAGAAGACTATGACTACCACTCAGCTAACATAATTTTCTCTTCAAATATAATGCTTTGGTAGTATCTACTTTAGGATATATATAGTGTCTTATGTTGTGCAACTGGTGGTATTACTTAGGTTTATTAGTTTTTTTTTTTTTAAATGGTGTTTGTTTTTTTTTTTTGGTTTTTTGAAATAAAATACTATTCAACAGTTTGAATTGTTGGATATTTATTTACGTTATTGTGTCTTTTTATTTTTAACAGCTTCTAAAAACCAAACTAAAACATTCAAAATCTATACTAAAATCACTAAACCGAAATCTTAAGTTTCCAATTCGAGATTTTTACATGCACTTCACATTATTTATTCATTAAAATCTTGTTGATTTTATGATAAATACAAACCCCTCGACATTTTATGTCATTCATATTACTTCTATCACCGTAAACAGAAACTGTTTATGGAGGATCAAGTTGATAAGATTTTTTACTAAAACAATAGTTGAGGATTTAAAAATAGATGGAACCAAAGTTGAGGGGATTTTTTATTAAATTTTCCAAATTAATTAATGCTTAAAGGCATACACCTGTAACCCGGGTGGTAAAGCGACGAAACAAAAAAAATAATGCACAAAAGATGGAATTGAATATACATAAAAGCATATACAAAAATAAACCTTGTAACTTGATTCTAAGTCCCCATTCGGTCAAAGAGCAAAACTAATAAGGCTTGAAGGTCGTAGAATCATCTGTTGTTGTAAGTGTCCCAATCGAAGTTGGGATGAGAATAAGCTTCGTAATCTACAGTTCCATCGACCATGCTATCGACGGTCTGAATACTCCGTAGAAGAGCCGGATGAAACCGGTCTGTATCCGAAGGCAAAAGCTTGTACATCACAAGTACCCCAAGTGTGAATATGGCTTGAAGTTTTGTTGAATCTCCTTTGACAGAGAAGAAGAGCAGCATCGCAACGAGGTACAAGTCGACACAGAAGCGCATTACGCACAAAACTGTGTCCATTAGCTTTCCTTCATTGCCTGCTGGGAAGCCACGGACTCTGTACACGTAGAGGAAATTGTATTTGTCGACTATGTATCTGTAACCGAAGTAAACCGCGCCTACAGGGACCACGAGTGGAGCGAATGAAGAGTATATCATCGTTAAGGCAAAGATGGTGAGATTGAAGGCGTAGTATTGAGCAAAGTCGAATTTTTGTTTAGGAATTGGTGAGGTTCGGCTGATTGGGTATTCAGAGAGGTCTTGGCTCATTGGTTCGACATCCCCGAATCTTGGAGACTCAAACATGTTTTCAGGGAGAAGTGGTGTCTCAAGGTTGCTGCTTGGGTCTTGATTTTCCAAAGGGTATTCTTCGTTTTGCTCGGGGACAAGCTGAAGCATGTCGTTCTTCCTAAACTTCTGGATTTTTTTCTTGATCCACGGGATTGGAGCAAGCAGATCGAAGGAGATTCCTAAGAACGTGCTTGTGATGAGGAAAGCTAGAGCAGAAACGCATGACCTTGATAAGAAGGAAGGGCTCATGTATTCTTCAATCCTCTTGCAATCCTCACCATCTAAATAGCAACGACTCATTTTCAAGAGTGCGCTTTCCAGTGACGACTCAACAAGAGCCTTGAGGATGATGAGGTTCACAAGGAAGAAGCATACCATCTTCAAGAGAGCAGCTCTCTGCTCCCCAGACACTGTTAGGTGCCGCTCAAACTTGGAAAGATACGAGAGAGCAGAAGGGATCACAATGTACATACTAACAAATATGAAGACGTTGGGCAGGAATTGAAAAATAAGAGATCCGATCCAGCCAGAAGTTTGCACCCAAGTGAGCCAAGACTGAGCACTATCCAATGCTTCAGCATTGAAGATTCGCCCGGCACTTATCAAGGCACTGATCAATGCCAATGGGGAGCTGAAAAAAACAAGTATCAACAGTAGAATAGTATTAACAATCACTCTTCGTACGATAAGTGCGACTTTTGTCAATCCCAGATGATTCCAATAAATATCAGTAGCCAAGGGTGCTCTCTCGACTTTCCACTGGTTTCTCTGTAGCCGGAGCTCTGTGACAGAGAAAAACTTTCCAGTACGCCTAGATCTCTCATTTCGAAAATCCTGAACAGCCTTATTAGCTGTGTACACATCTTTAAACATCACAAAAGCAACCCCAGCGCCTTGTGCTCGTCCTTCTATATAAGCTGCTAACTGAGACTCCAAATCAGCTCTCAATTCTTGCAACTTCCTCAGTTTCTCATCATCTGTAAAACCAAACCTCTCTGTAATCTGAGACCACAACACCTTCACCCTAATCCACAAAGCATACACACAAGACAATAGTCCTTGATCTCTAGCATTCTCAAACTCGTCCGGTAGAAGCCTAGAGTCCATCTTGGCAACTAACCAAGTAATCTCATCTCGAACACAAACCAACTCTGTAGCAAGATCATCCAATGCACACAAATCCATTGGAACAATAATCTTGTAAACTTTCCCTGGGTACTTCAACCTAAAGCACTCTTCAAACTCAACTCTATCAGACCCTAAATTCTTAGGCAAACCCTGCACCATTATAGTAAACACAGCAGTAGAATTCGCATTGGGGTCACTGATATTCCCATTCCCATCTCTAAACCTAGTAAACTTCAACCTAGCTTCAATGGCAGAGATTCCAAAATGCGAGACCACAACAACAATCACAACAAACACAAAATGCAGCCAAAGCAGAGCTGAACCCTTCTGAATATGAGTAATCATCGTTTTCGAAAGCTCATCACTCAACAAAGCAGTCCCAGCATATAGATTCAACGGAAGCATAACCGAAATAGCCAAAACAGCAATGGAAAAAAGCAGCACGAAGCTACCACCTTCGATTAAAAGAAACTGAGCAGCATCAGCACCACAGTGACGAGCGATCTCGCGACACGTGGCTTTCCAAACGGCGAGGAGCTTAGAAAAGAGAGCAGAAGGACCAGGCATACGACGGTGGTCGCTACGTAGCTTAACGAAGAGAAAGATTGAGACGCAGCATAAGAGCCCAATCACCGAGATATTGAGCAGGTACTGAATGTTACCATACCAAGCATCTGGAATTTCCGGCAAGTCGCCGGAGGAAGATGGAGGCGGAGAGAATGAATCATTCATGACAATGAATGAAATCGGTGGCATCGCGGCTGGTGAAAAATTGCGACGCATCGCGAATTTTGCCACCAAATTAAGCACCGCAAATCTTCAATTTTTTCTTCAGATTCACAATTTAATGCAAGTTTTTGATCACGAGAGATTTGGGGATTAGGGTTTAGATTTTGAGGAATATATCGACAAAGATGATGGGATGAGTCGAGGGTATCAGGTAGAAAAGTAAATAAGGATAAAAAAGGACGAAGAAGGAATGCAATTGCGGTTTGGAATCTATTTTCACAGATTCTCCGCCTAAAGATATGAAAATTCCATAAATTTTGAGGAATGCAATTGGAGTATCATTGTTTTCGTTATTTCCATAAAACGAATTTTGATAAATAAGTTTTTTTTTTTTGTTAGGGAATTTTGACCTACTGTAACAACATTAGTAACTTTGATAAATTAATAATATCACATACAGTAGAACATCTATAAATTAATATTCGATAAATTAATAATTTTCATAAACTAATAAATTTTTTTGGTTCCAAGTTAGGTTAGTATACTAATTAACAATATTTGATAAATTAATAAGATAATAATTTTTTAAAAATTCTAGGTAAATATATGATTCCATCATAATCATAAATTAATAATCGTATAAATATATAACATGTAAATAAGATATTCTAGTGTTGTTTGTTTATTTGTGAATTTACATTTTGGTTAGAGTTTATCTCTAATTTGTTTTTAGAGTATCAAAAATATTAGATATTATCTATTCAAATTGCATAAAAAAATTATAAAAACAAACTTATATGTGATGATTATTTTCTAATATGTAACTACGTCTAAAAATATCAAAATATTATCACAACTTCTTACTTTCAATATAACTTTTTCTGAAATTCAGAAAAACTTTATATAAATTAATAAATCAGTTAATACCTGCTATAAATTAATAAAATTTTCTAATCTTAACATTATTAATTTATAGAGGTTTTACTGTATAAGGTGAGCCATTTAAAACATAAAACAAAAATAAAAAGATATATTAAAAGAAAGAAATGTAAAAATAAGGGAAGAGAAATTTAAAAACTATAATCAAATTTTCTTTTTTTGGTGTCCTAAAAACGTAGAAGAGAAAAAAATAACAAAAGTCTCTCTTTATTTGTTGAACGTGCTTTAAAATATGTTAATGAAAATGGAAATACTCATATTTGCTAAGAATATTGAATAAAATATTGGTGTATTAAAAATGGAAATCATTTTAAAACATTTTTAAAAGGAAACCAAATCTTTAGAATTTTAAAAATGGAAAAATGGGCTTTATAAAAAAAATTGGAAACGTTTGATTGCTGAAGTTTTTATATAATAGAGATGCCGAGAGTTCTAATATCAAATTTGTATAAGCCTTTCTATTTCTATTTCTACTTCTTCTTGTTATAGTTCTAGTTCCACAATTAATACTCGGTTTTACATTGTTATACTAAGACATGCAATAGTAAACAATGTCGTTAAGAAAATTACAAATTCGAAGGATGAACTAAGCAAGTTAGGACTAAAATCTTTTGCAAATAACTTGACAAAGTGCCCAAAAAAAGCTAACACTGCATACATCAATTCATATTTCGAATGGGAAAAAAGTGTTCACCATCTTTCTTCAACCGTAGAAGGTATAAGATATGTGTTCAACGGAAAAAATCATGAATTGATTGCACAATCAGAAATTGAAAATTTAAAGTTGATGAGGGTATGAAATACTAGTACAACCTTAGAGCACAACAACAACAAAAAAAAAATAGAAAATAACTCAATTTTCAACTCGTTTATAGAAAGTGTTATAGAGAATATCTCAGCAAAAACAATAATTGATGGTTTAAAAAATAATTCATGGATGAACCAACAAACAACAATGAGCAAGAAGATTTCAACCTTGACGGCATGAGATCTATGTTTTTTTACGGGAGATAATGAATCAAACAAATTTGTGGTGAATCAAAAATTCAATGCAAGACTTTTTTTCTCCAAATGTATCTAATTCATTATTTGAAATAATGCAAAAATAAATTTAAATATTTACTGTGTAACTAGAAAAGAAGAAGAAGAGAAAGGAATATTTTATATGATCGGAGAAAAACTCAACATCTGTTTATTTTACGTTTTCTCTTTGTATATTTATTTATATGTGCCATTGGTTTTTTTTCTGGCTAACGACAATTGGTTTTCTTTTTAAAACAAATAGTTTACTCAATAAACTGCATTCTTAAAATCATGGGTGATAAAATATTTATATTTTAATTAACCTTTTTTAAAGCATGTTCAACATATATATATTCAGCCATGTTCAACAAATGTTATAGGATAGACTTTTACATTTTTTTTCCTTCTTATGTTTTATTTTCTCTTTTCTACTTTTTATTACAAAAAGTATATACATATCTATGTAGTAAGTATGTTTACAGTTTTCAAAATTTCCTTCCATTGTTTTAATATTTCGTTCAAAAAATGTTTTTATTTTTATCAAAGTTTAAAATGGCTCACCGTATATGTGGGCCAAAATTCGAACCAAATCAAAACCAACCGAAACCGAAAATTCTCAATCCGATTGGTTCTGATTGAAAGTTTTTTTTTTTTTTCATCCGATTAAAAAAAAAAAAAAAAAAAAGCGCGTCGGTGACTTCTCACTCTCTTCTTCCTCTCTTTCAAAGTTTCAATCTTTCACATCTCCGTCTCTCTTCTCTCAAATATCAACCCAAAAGAAAAGGAAAAAAAATCATCATCCACCTTGCCCTAATTTATCAGCCATGTCGTACGATTACCTCTTCAAGTACATAATCATCGGAGACACTGGTGAGACCCACCACCGATCACTTCACTTTTTTTAATTTCCAATTTTGATTTTCTGGGTTAGATCGATATCGTCGCCATTTACATGGGTCTTCTTTTTTTTGTTGTTTCAGGTGGAAAATCGTGTCTGCTTCTGCAATTTACTGACAAAGAGGTTCCAGCCAGTCCACGATCGTGACATTGGTGTCGAGTTCGTTGCTCAGATGGTCACCGTCGATACTCGATAGTCCGTACGGTTCTCTCTGTCTCCCCTTCCTCTTCTATTGGGTCTAAATTAGTCACATTTTATGAGGGAAGATGTGTTTAAGAAGATCAATTAATGATTTAAGGATATTAAGTCTAGTATCAGAGAACAGAATTAAATGCATTCCCTTGTGCAAAAGAAATTGTATATTCACTTTGATTGTTATTAGGAAATTAAACCAATGGGCACGACTTGGTGGGCAAGGGTATTGTATTTATGGAGGAGGATATTATTCCCAGTTTCATCTGATCACCCATCGGCTCTTAGCAGCTAAAAACAGCCATGTCTCTGTTTCTCAGCTGGCTCTCGCTACTCAAAGCTACCTCTCCGGGTAAGCTGCCTGCTCTGCTCTTGTCTTGGATGGTGTTTTTGCTCTGTTTTGATGTCTGACTTATTAACTAAACTATAATTCCACAGAGACACCTCACGGCTCGGTCCTTCTCTTCTTCCTTCATCTATTACATCGTCGGTGCTGAGCCATGTGGATCTTCTTTGAAGGATGGTGATATCGGAAATCTCAAGATTCATCCACTCGGTGGTGACGACAGGATTACGGAAAAGAAGGTGCCTATGAATTTACTCAAGGAAAAAGGAACCATAGGAGCATCACATGGCTGGGTAGCAACTTTGAACAATGGGGTTGTGCGTCTTCAAGATGATTTTGACCCAAGTGCATCGGACATAGACCCAAAACGTAGTTCTCTGCTTCCTCTCATAACTCTGCCTCATTGCGAAACCAACATTGTAACGAACGTGGCCATGTCCTCCTCATCTCCAGAGGATGAAGACTGCATCGTGGCTATCAAGTTCCTGGGACCTCAACTCAGCTTGTGTAGGCCTGCTCAGAAAAATTGCAAGTGGACCAACATCAGAATCACAGACCCCGGCTTCTTCTCCTCTCATGTAATGTACTCGAAGAAAAATGAGATGTTCTCGATGCCCGCTTCTGGAGGCAACTACACGGGATCATGGGATCTTGGGAGACACAGGGAACAACCCAAGCTGCAGATGCTGAGGTATCCCGAACATCTCTCGCTCAAGGACAAGCATTATGCGAGTATATATGAGTTAGCCGATGGTGAATTAGTGAGAAGAGTCGAGGTTGAAATTTTTCGATTCCTGTTGCAGTGTGGAACACTACTTGGTAGAGTCATCACAGACGGGTGAGACTTTTATGGTGAAATGGATGACAGATATCAACCCTAGAATGAAGATGGGGAGAGATAATTGGGAACATTTCTATGTCTTGAGGCTAGACAATGAAGGAAATGCTGTCTATACTAAAGACTTTGGAGGTGTCTGCTTTTTCCTATCCAAGGCTGAACCTTTTTGTCTCCCGGCGGCCTGCTTACATGACCACCGCTCAAACTGTATCTATCACTTGAGCGACAACAGGATCGGGGTAACTTGCATGGACGATCAGGAGTACGTGACGGGTGCACCCATAGCTTTACCGGTCCCTTACTGGTTCCCACTAAAACAACCAATAAAATCAGCTGCAGATCCACTTAACGAAAAGGGACTTAATGATATTGTTATAGATTGATCTCCTGATGTTCTTTATCAGTATGGTGTTCTTTTACACCTCAAGAATCGGCTTTGCATATATTGGTATTTTCTTCCTTTATGTTGGATCCAAAGCTTACTTTATTCAAATATTTATAGGGAGACACTTATTAATATACATTACAACTCCTACCAATTATATCTTTAACCACACACTCCAAAGCAACGAACGAATGTTGTCTTAGCTAATCTCCAATGTCTAAAAACGTAAGAACTCAACAATAAAAAAACTTAAAGCCAAAAAAAATTAAGTGCTTATTCAATAGTTTGTTTTAAGATTTTTTTTTATTTATCTGGTCCCTCTATTTATAATAATTAACTAAAAGATTATAACGATTTGAGAAAAAGATAGCTTCTTCGTCGAGAAACCTCGAAAATAAAATCTAAAAAGCACGTCGGTGACTTGTACTCTCATTCTCTTCTTCCTCTCTTTCAATCTTTCACATCTCCTTCTCTGAAATATCGACCCAAAATAAAAACAAAAAAATCATCATCCTCCACCTTGTCCTAATTCATTAGCCATGTCGTACGATTACCTCTTCAAGTACATAATCATCGGAGACACTGGTGAGACCCACCACCGATCAATTATCCTTTCTTAATTTCCAATTTTGATTATCTGGGTTAGATCGATTTCGTCGCCGTTTTCATGGGTTTTCGTTGTTTTGTCGTTTCAGGTGTTGGAAAATCGTGTCTGCTTCTGCAATTTACTGACAAGAGGTTCCAGCCAGTCCACGATCTCACCATTGGTGTCGAATTCGGTGCTCGTATGGTCACCGTCGATGGACGCCCCGTCAAATTGCAAATTTGGGACACCGTACGGTTCTCTCTTTCTCTCCTCTTGGTTTACTTAGTTCCTAAGAGATTGTCACGTTTTATCGATTAGGATTGTTCTATCCTAAGGTAGATGTGATTTAGAAGATTAATTGTCATAATCAATACGGTTCCTACGTATTTATAGAAACAATGCCCTATTATAATTGCTGAAACTAATTTTTTTTGTTTTTTTAATTATGCCCAGAGACTCAAAGTTAATCATTACACGGTTCTTGATTTAGTTTCATAGACTTATCTATATGAATAATCTCTAGTCATTCTCTTATTGAACTGGAGAAGCTGAGTTCAACAGCGCATTGGTGATTTTGCTCAGCACTTGTTGTGGTTTATACTGGTCAATATGTCTTGATTCTTTGATTCTTTTTTTCACCAAATTTTTAGGTTTGATGACAAATAATAACTTTTCCATGGGATTATATATGTGTTGGAGTTGTTTATGTTTTGTTTTGGTGCCTTCTGGTTCAAGTTTGTTATGATGCTGTTTATGATTTAACCAAGCGTTTTATGTTCTAGGCTGGACAAGAGTCTTTTAGATCCATCACCAGATCATATTACAGAGGAGCAGCCGGAGCTTTACTGGTTTATGACATCACCAGGTTAGTATTTTTTAGCAACAGTTATATCAACTCGAAGCCTGAATTTCCGGCAAGATTTTGTAAATGATTTTGGATTTTGGTATATCTTGAGGAGTTTTACCATATATGTTGTTGAGAAGTTACTTTTGATCTGAACTAAGTTCTTGGCTATGATATTGGCAATGCTTTTCTTTTTTTTTGTGGGGGGGGATGTTAAGTTAACCATCCATTTTGGAATCTTTCAATGATATTTTTCCACCATTGATTTAGAATTTTGAGTTCTGAGAGGTTTAGACGACTAAAAGGGAAGAATTGCAAGAGTTTTATGATTAAGGGTTTTCATGCTTTGATCTCTCTATCCTGAAAACTCAAAATTCTTTTTCTTTTGGTTGCAGGAGAGAGACGTTTAACCATCTGGCAAGCTGGTTGGAGGATGCTCGGCAACATGCAAATCCAAACATGAGTATTATGCTGATTGGGAACAAATGTGATCTTGCTCAGAAGAGAGCTGTTAGCAAAGAGGAAGGAGAACAGTTTGCCAAAGAACATGGCCTTCTATTCTTAGAAGCATCTGCAAGATCAGCTCAAAACGTTGAGGAGGTGACACTAATTCCTTGCAACTATTTTGCTGGATTAACATTGCTTACTATCACATTTTTGTCTTCTTTTACTGGATTAACATTGCTTGATATCGCCTTTATATATACCAACAGGCATTCATAAAGACTGCTGCCAAGATCCTCCAGAACATTCAGGATGGTGTCTTTGATGTATCCAATGAGGTAATTTTCCACATGAATCTGTAAATAGACTTGGTCTTCTGGTGTTCTATCTTATGAATCATGGGCCGTCCTTATGCGGGTGTAGTTCTAATTGTTATATATAACACTTCAGTGAAATCTAATAATTCCTTGATCTTGTTACAATGTGATTTACTTCCCTTGATCTCTCTGGATTTTGCAGTCATCAGGCATCAAGGTCGGTTATGGGCGTCCTCAAGGTGCAGCTGGAGGAAGAGATGGTGCAATATCTCAGGGAGGTGGCTGTTGTGGTTAAAATGTCCTCAAGAAAGTTGGCACAGTCACACATATCTCATGTAATCTGGTGATTCAAAAACTATTCTTGCTTTTATTTATCACTGCAAATGGATACACCAGAATGTATAGTTTCTCTTTGATTTCTCTCTATTTTCAAGTTTGTTTTTACCAACATATTACTAAACCTGTGCATTTGAGAGTGAACAGCCTGATCTTTATATACCAAACAGGCGTTTGCTTTTATTTAAAACATTGTTTGATTTTGCATGTATAGTCAAAGCTCTCAAAGTTGAGCAATTGAAACATCAATGAAATCAGAAAAATATCCAGTCCTCTAATTGAAATCTCTTTATTCATCACCTAAACGACTGGTTTAAAAACATACCCAGATGGTTTACAGGAATCCTAAAATAAGAAAATAGAAGCAGAAAACGAAGAAGCCATGCTTCCATCTTTCTTCCTCTTGGTCTCCATGCTTTCAAGACCGATTAGGAATTGTCCCTTCCTTAAGCCGCAAGGTATTGTATGTACGCGTCACTAACATCAGCCTCGGATCATCCTCTGGTATTTCACGTTCCTGTGATTTCCACACCACAAAGACCAAAAACCCATCAATAACTAAGACCAAGAAAAAGAAATCGAGTTTATGCTCTCTTTTTAAGATTTGAGAAAAGGGAATTTTCTTACTTTCGAGCCCTTGTAGTAAGCTTCAACAGCAGCTAGTGTAGGTTGAATGTTCCGATCTAGCATTAGATCCCATATCATATTTGCAACTGTGTACCCGCCCGTCTGCCAAAATAGAAGAGTTTTTTTTTTTTTTTTTTACTTTCACAAAGCCAACTTTTTATCGCAAGATATTATCACAGTCCTTTACCTTTTCCCCAGCGGCTTTGAGTAGCAGGTTACTTCCAGTTCTTGGGTCTAAGAAGAAATTGCATTCGTTCATTTGGACCTGCATTGCAAACAATTATCATCAGGTAAAAGCTCTACCATTGGCCCTCGTTTTCTTTATTTCATAGATTCTTCTGTCAATACAGCTCGAGCCTGCAAGCATTACCAGAGTGCCTTGAGCAATCTGCATTCCTTTCTCGGTGTGTCCTGTCATAGCCCCATCTATAAGCGTCTGTAGGTTCAAAAACAAATAGAATGTCATCTTCAGCATATACAGGTCACCCAAAGATATGCTAAACCAAGTATGGGAAACAGGAAAGAGACGCATAATTCTCTTCGACAACTAGATCCATTGAGGATTTAGATTCATCTCTATAGGAATGAGAATCGACAACATTAGCTTTATAGAAGTTGTGGTTCTCACAATATATATAGAGAAAGAAATTCGTTCTTAAACCAAATATTGGCACACCAATGATGATCGTTACCGTGTAGAGTTCCATGGCAGGGATTTTGTCTGCGCTCATGTAATCTTCAAACACTTTGAGACCATTCTCAAAGTCTTTCGAGTGTAGATAGCACCTATATATATATATATGTCAAATATGATTTCATATACAATAGTAATGTTTTGATTTTCAATGCGAGTTTATAATGTGATATATAAGTAACAAAAGTTAATTTGGTAACTGAATACTGCTTTTTAACACAGAAAACTGACATCTAAGAATCACAGTGCATGCTCTGTGTACCTCATAATTTTTAGCACGCAGTAAGTGTCAGTGTCTTTTCCATCTTTCTTAAGCATCTCAAGAAGAGCTTCCGTTGCCTGCCATGGATTATTGCTGGTCAGATGCAAAAATCAACTCCAAAACTGAACAGAACATTTTCACTAAATTCAGGACCTTTTGGAATCTAGATACACAAATCATCTTACTTTTACATCCTTTAGATCAGCGAGAGCACTGAACGCTACGTGGTACACGGTCAAATTCCTCTGCAGAAACCTGGTCCTGTGGGCATATTCAGCAGTTGGAATATTGTACAGCTCTTCTTCACTGATACTAAACATCACATCTTCTGCACTCTTCCTTGTTGAATCAATTGATGACCAGCCTTTTGACTGCTCCACGAACTCTGAGAATCTTTCGAGGGAAAAAAAAAAGAGAGACGCTATGAGATACTTTTAAGAAAAACAAAAAATAAATACGAACAGGAAACCTTAACAGGTTACCTTGGTGGAAAGATTATCTGGTCTAGGCTGCTTGTTTAGGTGGGCAGTTATGAGTCCTGCGTAGCAGAACTGGTTCAAACCAACACCAGCAGCAGTCATATCTCGAACTATTGCATACCTAACCATCAGTTAACCAAAAACTTAACTCATAACAGAGAAAAGAGATACTACACTTATTCAAAAGAACTGAGTTCGATTAGCGAGCACTCAGCAGACAATAGAAGAAGTAACTTACACAAGATCTAATTGGCCAGAAACAGCGCAGGCATTGAGTAGGCAGACATAGGTCTGTCCATTTGGTTTTACATCATATCTCTTCATCTCCTCGTAGACCTTAGAATAAGATACAAACCAAAAGAATCGTATTTCAATGATGATTATGAAATGTAGAAGAAAGAAAAGTCTCCAACTAAAGCAAAGGGAAGATAACATACTCGAATTGCCTCCTTTCCATTCTTGCATTTACCACATGTGGAAATCAAAAAGTTGTACAAGTTCACCTATAAGAATGAACGCGCGTGGTCAACAATACAAGAAACAGATGACCCGACTCATTCTCTAAACTCTAAAATTTTTGGACAAGGAATAGCTCACAATCTGCTACTAAACTCTCAAAAACTGAAACCATCCAACCAAAGTAAGTTATGTATATAACTTTTCTTAGGAGCAGAAATGAGACAACAAGATAGTTTATTTTAAGTAAGAAGAGTTAAGAAAAAAAAAAAAAAAAACAAAAAAAAAAACAAAAACAAAACCTCCCCCCCTTTTTTTTTTTAAAAAAAAAAAAAGAAAGCATCATTTAAGCGAGCACCCTTCATCGTTCCCACAACAAATGAATGGAATATATCAGCTGTAGGCTGCACACCATCTAGCTTCATATCATCATATACATCCCTCAACAAATAGCGCCTTCCACACAAAAAAAAAATGTCATCGATTAATAAAGTACCCAAGACACACAATGTCAAGAATAAGTACTGAAGGAACCAAGTATATATTGCATTATGAACACAAAGAGCTATACAAATAAAGGATAAGAGAACCTAGAGGAAGAAAACAAAAAAAAAAAACCTGCGCTGAGCTGTGACGGAATTGACAGCTGTGTTGTATTCCGACAGATCGTTGGCGTAATTTCTCTTTGCGAAATCCTCCGGCGATGAAGCGAAGTGACGCCGACTAACCACAGCTCGAACGAGAGATCGATTCCTCCCTGTTTCCGTCGATCAAAAAAACAAACGTAAGCATTCGTGTAGGTGCGTAACTAAGAAATGACCAAAATCCGCATTCGATCGAACCAAAACTAGACACAACGAACGCTCGATTAATGACGTACGAAAATGGGGATCTATCTAGTTAGCTACACGGATGAAAATTGGTCAAGTCCATAGAATCATACAAGAAATGGATTGAACGAGTAACTTCATAGCTCACGAGAAAATCACTTCCGCCAGAAATTTATCCGGGAATCGAACAGTGATACAAGAAAACCCCAAATCTTTCAAATGATTTATCTCAGAAAAATCAATTCGCACTTTTATTAACCATCACTTAAACGATGTTCATACAAACACCGAATCACTCACCTGAGTCATACTTGAAGAAGCCCAACAATGGCGGTTTACAACTACAGAGAAAGAAAAAAGAACAATTTACAATTTTGTAAAGAATTTTATAGTATATCAAAAACAATCTTCAGCTTCTTTAAATGCATCCAACAACTTTTCTTCCCCGAGACTTCATCTCCTCCATCCACGTGTCAAACATCCAACGACCCGCGGAACCCTCTGATTGCTTCTCAGTCTCTTCTTTTTTCATTAGACCAACTGATAAAACGGGTTTTTTTTCTTCTTTCTTATTCCAGTATCAAATCTTCCCTCCCTAAAGACCCTTGACCACAAGGTTTAAAGTTTGGAAACTTCTTCTGCAGGTCATACAAAAATTCCCAAGTAGCCTCATCTTCTGACTCATTCTTCCATTTTATTAACACCATCGTAGCAGCTCTGCCCTGCCTTTTAACCATCTTTCGATTTAGTATCATCTCAGGTTCACGCACCAATACATCTGTCAATATAGTAGGCAATTGAGTTGCAGTGTGAACATTACCTACTAAGACCTTAAGCTGTGACACATGGAAAACTGGATGTACTTGTGATCCTTGTGGCAATTTCAACTTATATGCTACTTTCCCACATTTGTCCAGCACCTTGTAAGGACCATAGTATTTTGGAGCCTGTTTCTGGTTGGCTCGCACGACTACCGATTGTTGGCGATAAGGCTGTAGTTTCACGTAGACATAATCACCAATCTCAAATGATCTTTCAGTTCGATGCAAATCAGCAAACTGTTTCATTCGATGATGAGCTCGCAATAGATGAAATTTCAAAATAAGGATTATACTCTCCCTTTCCTCCAAACTACGAGCTACCACAGCCACTTTAGATTCGCCTGATAAATAAGGTAGATGAATAGGAGGAGCATGTCCATAAACTGCTTCAAATGGTGTTTGCTGAATAGCTGTATGGAAAGATGTATTATACCAGAATTCTGCTAATGGTAACCACATGCTCCATAAGTGTGGTTTATCACTGCACATACATCATAAATACATTTCTACACATCTATTTACCACTTCAGTCTGTCCATCACTTTGAGGATGATAAGCACCTGAGAACTTCAGATCTACCCCTTGTAGTGTAAACAATTCCTTCCAAAACTCGCTCATAAAAACAGAATCTCTATCGCTGACAATAGACTTGGGACATCCATGAAGTTTGAATATATTGTCCAAGAATGCTTGAGCTACTGTTACTGCTGTATAAGGATGACTCAAAGCCACGAAATGAGCAGCTTTGCTCAACCTATCCACTACCACCATTATAACAGTTTTTCCTGCAGAGTTTGGTAATCCATCTATGAAATCCATCGACAAATCAGTCCATATAGTGTCTGGTATTGGTAAAGGTTGCAGAAGACCTGGGGATGCAGCATTATCATATTTGCATTGTTGGCAAACACTACATCCTCTAATAAATGCTTGAATGTCTTTTGATAAACCTTTCCAATAAAACATGCTCTTTACTCGTTGATGAGTCACATCTCTTCCGAAATGACTACTGCTACCAGAAAAATGAAGCCATTGTAACATTGAATTTCTCAAACTAACATCATCTGGTACCACTATCTTGCCCTTCCTTTTAGATGCCGACTGATATAAGCTAGCAGATGATTCTCTTATATTAACACCGCTCATATACCCTGACCACAAGCATCAGTTTCTACTACAAAAGGCTTGTCAAACTGAGGTAATGCCAATTCATGAGCTTGACATAAAGCTTTCTTCAAATTTTCAAATGCTTCACATGCTTCAGCAGACCAAATAAAAACATCATTCTTCAGTAGTATTGTTAGTGGTCTTGCTATAGCTCCAAAATTCTTAACAAACCGCCTGTAATACCCAGTTAACCCCAAGAATCCTCTTAGCTGTTTTAAATTCAAAGATACTGGTCAGTTTTTTACTGCCTTGATTTTGTTCGAATCTGTGGATGTCCCCTTTGCTTCAATATAATGACCTAAATACTCCACTTTGTCCATTGCAAATGAACATTTACTCCTTTTTGCATACAGTTGGTTACTCCTCATCATCTCAAAAACCATCTGTAAATGCTTCACATGCAACTCCATTGATGAACTATATATCAATATATCATCAAAAAATATCATTACGAATAGCCTCAGAAAATTTTTAAACACCGTATTCATCAAACTTTGAAAGGTTGCTAGTGCGTTTGTAAGACCAAATGGCATCACCAAGTATTCATAATGGCCACTGTATGTTTTGAATGCCGTTTTATGAATATCCAAGGGGTCCATTCTCACTTGATGATAACCTGCTCTTAAGTCTATCTTGGAGTAAACTTTAGACCCACCTAATTCATCCATCAAATATTCTATTAAGGGAATCGGAAATCTGTCATTTACCGTTGTACCATTAAGGCCTCTATAATCCACACAAAGCCTCCAAGTTCTATCCTTCTTCTTAACCAATACAACAGGAGATGCATATAGACTATAACTAATCTGAATCGTTCCACTATTTAACATGTCCTCTACCATCTTATCTATCTCATTCTTCTGATGTAGAGAGTACATGTATGGTCGTTGGTTAATAGGATTTGCTCTTTCCAGTAAAGGAATCTTATGATTATGATTTTCACGAAAAGGAGACAAGGCAGTAGGTTCTTCAAAAATATCAGCGAACTGCCCAATTAATTCCTTGATTACAGATTCAATAGTCTCCTCGTTAAGCTCTGTTTCCAACGAGTTAATACTCACTTCTTGTGTTTCTTCAGCTTCTTGAATATAGATCATTGATAATTGAGCTTGACTCTCTTGTATCTTGGCTAGCTTATTAGCTTTAACTTCCCTTACTGAGCCGTGTTTGATACCATTCAAAACTACTAACTTCTTTTTCCACCAGAACCTCATTTCCAGTTTAGAAAAATCTCAGGTTATAGGACCTAATGGTTGTAACCACTATACCCCCAAAACCATATCGCAATTTCCCAATAGAATGATCATAAAATCAGACTGAAATGTTGTGTTCTGAAAATTCTATCTGAAATTTTTTATTGCACCTGATACTCCTAACTTCCTTCCATCTGTTACTTTCACTCTGGTTAATTCTGATTCAGTACATTCACACCCCCAATCTCTTAGCCACTTGTTCATCAATGAAATTGTGTGTAGACCCTGAATCAACCATTAAGAATATAATCTTCTTCCCATAGATTCATTTCACCTTCATAGTATTGTAATCCGAAATTCCTTCTACAGCGTTAACGGATACTTGAGGTGTCATTTCTCTGCCCCAATCATTATCCTCTTCCTCATTATCACTTTCTTCCTCATCTGCTTCCAACATGAATAACTGTGTCTTCTTGTGTTTCACATAATGGCATGGAGTATACTTTTCATCACAAAAATAGCATAAGCCTTTTGCCCTTCGATCACTCATTTCTTCATTAGTCAAAAATTTTTGTGGCATTGTATTGACCTCCTTATTTCTTCCTGGAAGATTTGGATTCACAAATCTGTTATCATTTTCCTTCTTCATAGGTAACAACCCTTTGCTTTTATTAGCTAAATTTTTTCCACTGGACCAACCGGTGTTAAAATTCTTCTTAGGATGTGCCTTCTCATACAACCTACCCAATAACAAACAATGCCTTAATGATTGAGGTTGAAACATCTTTATGTGCATCTGAGTATTCATTCGCAACCCTGCCAGATACGTATTCACCAAAAAATCTTCTGACAAATTCACCCTCGTCTTTATCAACTCAAATTTTTGGTGATAGTCCACAATACCATCAGTTTCTTGTAGTTGCTTTAACTCTGCTACAGGATCATCCAACACATCCTCAAAGCATTCTTTCAGCAATTCCTTATATGCTTCCCAGTTCAATCTCAAGATACCATCATGAGCTAATTGTACTAACGATTGATGCCATGTAGATGCGTGACTATCAAAATGAAGAGTTGCAATCTTAATCTTCATATCGTGAGGAGTATAATCGATCACAAAGAACTCTTCAGCTTTAAACAACCATTCTTTGAAATTATCACCATTAAATCTTGGGAAATCAACATTTCCTAATCTTGTTAACCCAGAATAGTGAGATTGATTACCATTTCTAGCTCCGCGCATGTAATCTTGATTCTCCGTTGCCATGAATCTTTCTGAATCTTGACTCGCATTTGTATTTCCGCTGCCAGATGTCATATTTGTAGTTATCATACGAATAGCTTCAAACATATCAGCAATGTTTTTATCCATCTTCGTCTTCAATTCTTGAGTCTTCGCCATCGCCAAATCGATTTTAGCTCTGATCGATTCTTCCACCTCGCGAATCGTCGATTCTCTCAATGAAGTCTGTAATCTCGTTTTCGCCATGATTTTCGAGGTTCGTCTTTGCTCTGATACCTTTAATACAAGAAAACCCCAAATTTTTCAAATGATTTATCTTAGAAAAATCAATTCGCACTTTTATTAACCATCACTGAAACAATGTTCATACAAACACCGAATCACTCACCTGAGTCAAGCTTGAAGAAGCCCAACAATGGCGGTTTACAACTACAGAGAAAGAAGAAAGAAGAATTTACAATTTTGTAAAGAATTTTATCGTATATCAAAAACAATCTTCAACAGCTTCTTTAAATGCATCCAACCACTTTTCTTCCTTGAGACTTCATCTCCTCCCTCCACGTGTCAAAGATCCAACGACCCGCTGAACCCTCTGATTGCTTCCCAGTCTCTTTTTTTCTCATTAGACCAACTGATAAAACGGGTTTTTTTTTCTTCCTTCTTATTCCTGTATCAAACAGAAACCAAATACGAGCTTTTCCGGCGAGTCTCAGACCACGAGAGAGAGGAAACCAAATGGGATAATAGCAATAGCAATAGCAGCAGCTCAGGTTCTCAGGGTTTAGGGAATAAATCTTAACCGGGAAATAAAATAAAAAAATCCAACCGGAGTGTTAACCGGTTTGATTTAATGGCTCGCGTTTCGAAGGCCTAAATAAATGCTCTTTATATGGGGGCCCTTAATGGGATATTGGGCTTAGTTTGTGGACCAATTAACGATGATCACGTGGGTGTCGCGTGGTCATATCAACAGCGATGATTGTGCCGCGTGGACCGTAGAGCGAAACGATGAGGGAGAGAAAGATATTTACAGTTGGGAATTCCCAACTACTTAACTTTTAATCTGTCGGAAGATCACGTGAAGACAACTAATTTACCTATACGTTCTTGCGTTAGTGGAATTTGAAATAAACTTTTGTGATAACGAATTTCAAACATTTATTTCATCTTTTCTCGTGAAATTCCTTAAATAGCTTTTTGATAAAGAATTTCAAAAACACTTTTCACTAAAAATTTCTAGAATTTTGTAGTGACATAAAGAGATGGTAGTTTACTCCCCGTGATTTTAAAAGATGTGGTTCATAATTGTTAATTAATTAAACATGTAAAGCTTTTTTTGATAAAATTAATGATATAAAGTACCACATACAACTTTAAATTCTCTTTAACTATAGTTTTATTTTTAGGGAAAGAACAAAAAAAAATTCCATCTGGTCCACAACTCAAATCCTATAAATCACAGGCTATTCATGCAGTCTTGGATAGTTGGATTCAAACTATATCTGAATCTTCAAGAATCACGAGGCATACGTTAGGGAAAAAACAACCATAGCTTTAATAATCTTAACGTGATTAATATAAATACTAAAACTGAACAAATGAAATTCAAGAACATCCTCGTACATGTAAATACTACCATTTGTTATTAATGGACAGCACACAGCATATTTCTAGCAAAAGTCCATTATGCTCATAAATAAATCATTACTTTTAGCAACTTTATCTTAATTTTAAACTTGAAAACTTAAAATAGATTTCTCTTTATACTGTGTCTTGCTTTTATATCTCAGCACCAACAAATTCTTGGGACAAAACAGAACTGATAAACAATAACCATATATATCCTCTCTTTTTTTTTTTTTTTTTGTCAACGATTAGACAGTAGACAATATATCCAATAACAACTACAACACGAAAGTCTCTCGTCATAACTACGTAGGCCAAAATTGGCATTGTAATTAATTAGGTGTTGGTGAGTCAGCTTAAATGTTTGAACTAAATAACAAATCAAAACAAGAAATATAATTTGGCAAGATTTAATCTCCTGGAGGCCCACGAGCCACAACAGACATCATTCACACATAGAAGATTTCAATTTCTTTCCTGCACGTCATAACTTAAAGAATATTAAGAAAACACAACTACAGCAAAGTTTGGTGAGACCAAGACACAATCTAAAGTCCGAATTTAATAGATTTGGTTAAGTTTCAAGAAGAAAATTCAAAACTTTTTTTCTTTTTTTTTTCCATTTCTTTGTACATATAGAGAGTAACCACAACAAGGTTTACGACCATTGAAGAAGAAAAAGGCTCAGGGAGAAACTGTGCAAGTGGAAAGAAAGGAGATTAGAGATCGCGTCGACACATTGGACAAGATCCATGCCTGAGGAGCCATTTGTCTATGCAAGGCAAATGAAACATGTGATGACAATGTGGCAAGCTTCTCACTGTTTCTCCAAGCTGAAAATCCTGCAAAACTTACACAAAAATTTAACCTTTTTGTTCCGAAAATTTTAAAATTAAAATAAGAGTATCATTTTAACTGTAAGGAGGCAAAAAACCTGAAGACAAACAGAGCATGAGTCTTTGTTGCCAGAAGCATCTAAGTTGTTTTTGCCAGTGATTTTGATTTTGGGTATTTTATCAACCAAATCTCCTGTTAATCCTTTTGAGCCACCGGTATCGAAGATACTTGAGAGCTCTTCGAAAGTTGCATCCACAGCTCCCATCTGATTCAGTGAGAAAAGAGATCAAGAAATCAGAGAGATTGAAACCAATACATTGCTGATGAATAAAACTGTACCTGACTTTGAACCGCGCTTAGCATTGCTGGACCTATGCGTTCTCGTACAAGTCTACCACTAATAAGACTAACAATGACATCAATCTACACACAAAAAAAAAAGAAACAAGAAACAAGAATCAATTAAAAGTTAAAAACAGAGCAGTAGTTTTAATGAAAAAAGCTAAACAATCTCTCAGCTCACCAAGTAGAGGAGGCAACCGAAACGTGACTCATTAGATTTCCAGAGAACAAGAGATGATTCTAAGACTTCGATGGAGAAAACAGCTCCTGAAATGGCTCCAATCGCCGCTCCTCGGATGAAACCACTCTCTGTTTCTTGACCTATCAAAGCTCCAGTAAGTGCTCCAAGCAATGTTCCAACTGAAAAAAAAGAAAAAAAGGAAACAACTCTCTTAGCTCTAGATTAAGCCAAAAGTTGCATAGATAAACAAAGAAGAACATACAAGTAGCTAGATTTCGGATTTGCACAACACTAAGGAGAATAAATTGGGATTCAAGAAACGTAGACAAGGAAACAAGAAGCCGACCTAAAGCGAAGAAGAAGGTCAAGATCGCCGAAAGAATTGTGCCAAGAACAGCAGAGACGAGGAAACGACATGCGTCTTTAATCCGTTGGACGAAATTACCGATAGAGGGACACGATGAGAGAGGACAAAAGCCAGATTGGACTCTATAAGATGGCATTTTCTTCAGATGTGAATATAGGAAAAGAGAGTTGGAAAGGTAAAAACAAAAACAGAGCTCAGTGGAGCTTATACAAGAGAGAGAGAAGAAAGAGTTGAGCAAGAAGATAGAAGAAACAGAGAAGAGAGATAGGGGCTTTTTGCTTAGCCCTTAAGAGAGAAGATCCGATGTGTGGCCTACTTGCAATTAAAGCTTGCTTGAAATTTTACCTCAAGTAGGTGAAGTAAAAATCTTGGGTTTGCCACTGTCGTGGTCGATGTTGAATACACGACTTAATCATCTCTCATTTTCAAAATAACATTATTTTAAAACGATTTTTTTTACTACTTTAAATTATTCTGTTATCTTTTACTGCTATATTTTTATGCTAAAAGTTTTACACCTTTTTCTTATCAATGGAACTATGATTTTTTTCAGTGGGTTGTATACCAAAATATGGTAGGGTCCTTTCCGATAATACAAGCAATCAGAAGAAACTATTAGATACGAAACACTATTAGATACGAAACAGAAATATTTCTATATATGTTAACTATTTGAGGAAATATCAAAATCTTATTTGATTCTGCCTTTCCTTTTATAGGATTCGAATTTCCCTTATATGAGCAATAGTTTTTGTTTTTTTTTTTTGTTTGATAAAAAGAAGTTATTTATTGTTTATACCAAACAGAAATGGGTCCGGTAAGACTTGTTATTGTGGTATTACGTGCGAAAAGCTAGCTTACGTATAATTTCTATACATCGTATATCCTATATATACTTTAAGTCTTTAATTTCTTAATCTACCGTATAAAACCAAAAAAATAAAAAATTAGGGTGGATCCCCCCCCTGTGTAGATTAGATTCATCGTCTAGCGATATTTTATCAGAAAAATATGTCGGTGTCCATACGAATCAACACATTTTTATTTGTTTCTGTATTTTGTTTTCATTTGCATGATATCTTGAAATGGTACTTTTGGGTCCATGTACGTATAAGTATAGGATATCTTCAGTTCTTTACATGATTTTTTTTTTGTTAAAGGTTTTAATATATTTGAAAGACTTGACAAATTAAATAATACATTTCTATTTAAATGTTGATTGAACTAAAGTATCGATTCACAATATATATAATTATCTAAATTAATAGGAACCAAAAGGTTTTGGTTTTTGCTTTGGGACTCGTGATTTTTCGGAATTGGACTTAAAATTAAACTTTCTTTAAACATCTAAAGATAAACTTTACGTGAAAATTACAAATGTTCCACAATGAGGTCATCGAGGGGACAAAACTTCAGAAATAATTTATCGCAATTAGTCGTCGATAACAACTAGCCCGATTCATATTTTTAGATTTGCTATATCTTCCGTACACAAGAGAGAAAGACATTGAATACATCTAAATTATTGGATTTCCATGTCAGAATATGGACATAAATAAAATTCTTTTTTCTTTTTTAATACTGGCATGATGAGATAAGGCTTGCCGCTTCTACACTATTCAAAAAATATATTTTCTTCAACACATATTTCCTATAAATATCTACCCCAATATAGGTGACAAAATAAATATCTACCCAATATTTATTTAAAATTGCCAATTGCCATCATTTTTAGTAGTTTACAGCATGGGGCAGTTATGGTCCAGAATCTGGTCCATGAATATTGTAGTGATTAAATTGAAATCTAAGCATATGCATGAATATGATGTATGGTTGCGTGTCATGTACATGTCTTGATCGTGTTTTACACTTTTACTATTATTATTTTCAATACTTAACTAAACATTTGGTCTCAAGTAATCATTTTACAAAGGTTTCCATGAATCTGACCGAAAATCTATATGAAATTTAGACCGATTCCTTTGTTGTCAAAAATAACTGCAAAGAAACAGAACCTGCTACTATATTAAGTCTTAAGGCTATAATATAAAAAAATGAAAATAAATAAAAATAGATATATATGATTGGTAGGTTAGCTACATAATGACCCACGTCACGTTTTACCGGTGCGTCTTTGTAAATGACGTGGTTGATAATAATTTAACCCGGCCACCACTAATATTTATTTGTATGCTATCAACTCATAATATCTCCATAAATCTTAGATATTTATAAGTTAAGACTTATGAGGTACGTCAGACTATACTACGTCTAGAATAAAACAAATAAACTGATATACGATTGAGCAAAAGATTCGATAAAATGAAAGAAATATAAAGAAGATGAAATCAGATGAGTCTCTTTTCTCGTCTGGTAAAAAAACAAACCAACCAAAAGAAAGACGTAGTTTATATATATATATATAACTTTTCCCTCAATCTTAAGGAAGAAAAATAGCTGCATATGTTACGATTTATCACCTCTGATGGGAACGAAACAACCGGTTTCACAATCAGCAAACGACACCAATATCAGTTTTTTCAAGCAAGTGGATAGACAGATTCATAATACCATATCATCCAAGAGACACCAACTAAAGTTCAAGGATTTCATGGAGATATAGCTTCAGTGGAAGTAATGTTCAAAACATTTTTCTCATCTCTCTTCATATAATTTTTGTTTTTTACCTTATTTTTTGGCAAAGGTTATAAGTATATGTTAAGGTTTTTGTAAAACCGAACATTTCATTTCGATAATATTTACATTCTTATCAAAAAAAATATATAACTTTTCCCTGTCTGACATGCTTGGAAAATTAACTTTTTCCGAGTGTATACTTTTTATCAAGGAATATGACTCTTACGGGCTAAGGCTGCACCTGTCGGAAAAAAACCTATGGGTAGTTTAACTTGTTTCTAAAAAATGTGTATTTGTTTGTTTTAATACAGATTATAGTACTATTTAAGAGATTTGACGTGTTGCTAAGAATAAACTAAACATACATATCTAGGTATACAAGGGGCGAAATCAAGTAATCAACTTATCCCTCATCTGGATTGGATAATGCTTTATTATTTTTAATGAGCCCACATTTTCTTCTAATCTGGTTTGCTCTTTTATGACCAGTTTTTTTTTTCTTTTTGTTTCTTCTTCCTTGTAGTCAGTAACTAGTGTGGCTAATTAAAACAGCGTCGTGATATCAACCAAGCTGGGCTAGCCGAGCGGGTTAACTACAAAATGGGTTGGGCCCAAAATTACAAGCCCATAAAATTAAAACGGAGCAATCTTTGTCTTTTTTGTTTTGTTTAACGAATTATATTTTTGAGCTTACAATGAGGATAATGTTCCAAAAGAAAGACCCCCACCCAATAGAATATATTATGCCAATGGAATAAACGGGAATAAACACATTAACCCTTGTAGTTTTTGGTCACAAATAGAAGGAAATATAAAACATAGAGAAACCATGGATTGTATGTGAGATCATGGAAACCTGGAAAAGACGAGAGAAACATTAAAACAATCGGAGACAATTCAAAGGATTCATAACTAAAGTGAGCTGGTTCAGAGCTTACCTTTCAAAATGAGTCTTTAACTCTTGAAAATTTGAAAGCGAAACCATTTAGTTGCTGTCCACTTGTTTCCTTTGATTACTGAACAACCACCTGAATCCAACAAAACAAGTTTTTGTGAGATTTGGATTACATCATATCATCTCAACAAAGTCAAAAGGGTATATACATATTACGATTTAAGACAAGTTTAGAGAAAGGACCATGTTTACTCGAAGGGTCTTGAGACTCGTCGGGCCTCATGTTCCAGAAGAATAAAGCGTCTCTCTTCTTTGGTGAAACTGAGAGTCTTCTTTTAAATATCCTTCCTTTGGCTGCAGGGAAAACTGTTTCGCCGCCTTTATCAACGTCCGAGCTAATTAGTAGTGCAATGAGAAAAAAAAGGAAGATTAAGATTTACGCATTGGAAATTCTTTTTCCTTTGGTGGCTGATATGTGAAAGATTATATAAAAGGGTTTGATGGTTTACATACAAGTACATAAGAACAGTAGCAATTCTTTGATTTCCATCAAAGTGAGGCTCAAATTTCTGCCCAACTTCATAATGTATAACTTGAAGCGCTTCTCCATTTTCTGCAATTACATTACATTAACTCCACAAATGACTAACAACATTATTAGAAACTAAACACCTTATTCTTTGTTTGGTCCGAAAAATCCAAACTTGTATGAATGACTATATGAACAATTTAATACAGAAGTCACATACCTACAGGAATAAAGGTGAATTCTGAAATTCTTTTCTCAATATCTTCCACGATTTTGTCATGTCTTCTTTTAAGAAAAGTTCCTGAACTCGTCCGTGCGCTGCACATTTAGCGGATTTCCAAATCTCAAATCTTTTCAAATTAAACTTGAAGAGGGGAACCAAAAAAAAAAAAAAAAAAAACTGAGTACAGAACCTGCTTTCTTTACCCCCTCCGTTTATGTGATCAGTCACCTTTGACCTCGCCATATTAGGTTTCGCAAGGTTAATCAAGTGCTCACATTCTTCATCTGTCTTTACAAAATTTAAAGAACAGAGCTTAAGATCACATTAAGCCGATGATCACATTTAAAAACATGTGTTTTCATTGTAAGATTTAAGCACAAACTACAGGGAAAATTTAGTAACAACAAGTTGTAATTTCTTTAGCTTGTATGACAAGAAATATCCAAACTATATGAACTAGCATGAAGATGTTAAGTTCTCATAAAGCATGCAACAAATCTAACTCAAAATTTTATACCAGATTAAAAAAGCAAAAGAATTACCAAGAAATTGTGGTAAACAAAAGCTCTAGGCTCCCATGAGATAACTCCGAGCCAACGTTCCTGAGGAAAGTGCAAGGAAGTAGGAACCTTCTCTTTGGTACACCCAAGTGCTGTCAACAAAGGGGGCAAAGAACACAACAAGATCATGTCCTTATTTGTGTCCTCAATTTTCACATCCACAGACGGTAGATCACCGATTATTTGATTGAACAAGTTGATGTGCTTCGTTAGATCTGAATCTTCATATATCTTCAGCCCGAACAACCTCTGCTTCAGATACTGTTCGATAGATAGTGACGTCGACATAGGGAATGAGTTCGCAGGTGAATCAGATATGAAATCGAAATAAACTTAAGAGAGAACGCGAATTTAGGGTTGTGATTTAATAAATACAAACTCTATATTGTTTATCAAAAAACAAAAAATACAAACTCTATAGATCCTTTAATAAAAGTCCATAAACAAAACCCAATACAACTACTAGTCTTGTATATGGAAATAAAGTAATTCTCTCACCTTGCCATATCATCAATTACTAGAGTGACACGTGTCCTCAACAAAAAAAAACTGTAGAAACTTTTTTTTTTTAAATGTCAAGAAGTTGTTTTTTTCTCTTCTTAAGAAAGTTTAATCTCAAGAAGTGGTTGAATAGAAATTGGAAAAACCCGATAAGTGTCTTTTACTCCCACTTAAAACTTCAGAAAATTTATATTCTTACAATAAATCTTCATGGAAATACACTTTAGTAAAAACTTTCATACTAGTTTCCAAATTTTCATCGTCAACGACTAAAAGAGTAGATAATTCCGTCAACAAAAAACTCAATAGGTTAACATGCCGTGACTCGCAAAATAATCTTAGCCAGTGTGTGTGTGTGTTTTTTCTTCCATCTAAAATTGTAAACATAATAATTTTTCCTTTGGATTCTCACACACCAAAAGGAAAATTGCTCGTATACATTTATTTATTATGTTTAGCAACAATAAGACTACGGTTTTAACTATCGAGGAGTAGTTCATAAGGTAACATCAGCTACATAAGTTAACATAAAGGGCAGAACGCGGTTATGCTGGTGCAAGCATTTTATCAACTTTTGAGAGACGTATCAGAATAAAATTGACAATGATACACATTACTAGTGCATGATAGTGAGATCATAGAGACCTGCAAAAGACGACAGAAACGTTAAAACAATCTGAGACTAACTAAAGGAGACTCATCACTAAAGTGAGGCTAAGAGCATACCTCTTCAAAAAAACTAACTTCTTTTTCAAGTCTAGTACTCGTGAACATGAAACCATTTAGTGGACGACCACTTGTTTCCTTTGATCACTGGACAACCACCTGAATCAAATCAGAGCAGATTCGGTTAAGATCTCAACTAATTCAAATAGGCAATGTATCTCTCTAGCTATCTTTCTCACCATGCAGGCTAGAAGGGTCAAGAGACGCGTCAGGCTTCATACTCCAGAAGAGTAAAGCATCTCTCTTCTTTGGTAAAACAGAGAGTCCTTCTTTACCACATTGTGAAAGATCATTCCACCATGGGACATCACTAATGTTTCGCCGCCTTCATCAACATCCGAGCTAAGTAATACAATCAAAGAAAGGAAGGTTAGTTAATTACCATATTGTGGCTAATTAGAAAAATTGTAAAGGTTTATGGTTACATTACAGATACATAAGGACGGTAGCAATTCGTTGTCCTCCTTTCTTGACGTTGAACTCATCAAAGAAATAGTCATGGTGAGGTTCACATTTTTGCCCAACTTCATAATGCAGAACTTGAAGCCCTTCTCCATTTTCTGCATGTTACATTACATAATTAACACCTGATGATCTTAGACGTTTTGGACAACTGAAAACAGAAGCCATGTTACCTAGAGGAATGAAGGTGAAATCTGAAATCCTATTCTCAATATCTTTAACGATTTCGTCATGTCCTCTTCTAAGAAAAGTTCCTGAACTGGTTCGTACTCTGTAGAGCAACAGATTTGCAAATTTAAAATTCTCAAATCATTCTAAACTAAGCTTTGAAGAGGATTAAATGACAACAGTAGAGTACAGAACCTGCTATCTACGCTCCTTCCGGTTTTCACATCGACCACAATTTTTTTAATTATAAAATCAAATATTTTAAAATAAATTTATTAATTTGTAAAATTTGTTTTATAATTAAAATTAAAACAAATTTTAAAATTAAAGAAATAATAATAATGCAATAATTCAATATTTCTAAAATAATTCAAATAAAAAAGGAAAAAAACTAAAACTACGAGGGCGGGAAGCGGGATAAGAATTCCGCCATTTGTTGCTGCAATAACCGGTTATCCGCCTCCAATTTTGCGATCTCGCGTTCCGCTTCTCGTTGGAGGTGATCCGCTTCTCGTTGGAGGCGATCCGCTTCGCTGGAGGCGATTACGCTTCTTCTTCTTCTTATTGCTTAATTTGCATCTTCATAGCTTCCATCGTCGTCTCGTTCGTGCGGCTGTGCCCTAATATCTGGAGAATCGCCGAAGAAACGCGAAGTTGCAGAAAAAGAGTCGTCGTCCGGAAGACCAAATACACGACTTTTTGTCTTCGGAGTACACTGCGGTAAGAAACGAAAATTTTGTTAAAAATTAGAAATTACAAAAAACGATATAAATATATATTTTACTTACCTCGTAGACAAATTCGTTAATCTTCTCGATTGGAAGATCGGTCATTGGAGGCGTTCCTTCGATGATTGGCTGAGAAAGGAGGAAGTCTTCCTTCATCTTCTCATAGTTGTCAATGATCTCCCGAGCCAGCGGATCTTGGATTTCATGATTCTTCCTGCTGGTATGCGCATCCTTGAGCAATGTGATAGCGGAAGGTGGGACACCGTCTCTTCGAAACTACAAAAATGAAAATTTAGCAAAATATAAAATTATAAAACTTAAATAACAAAATTTTAATTAAATAAAAACTTACCAGTTGTTTGGCCGTGTGACCAAACTAACCGCTCCTAGATTATCGTCGCGCTGCCTTTTCCCTTTTCGATCGTTGTTTGCACTTGCAGAATGAGTTATGGAGCTTGTCTTGGTCGGTTCTTCACTCCAATAAAGTGCATAACCCGCTCCATAGGCCGGGTTGAAAGCAACTCCTTGGGACATCATTCTTGTGCCACTTCTCCTTCCACTCGTTCAGACTTCCACGAATACATTCTCGCTGCTTTTTTTCGAAGATCGTAAATCTAGAGGCGGTCATGTGGCTGTCCCAAGTAAATTCTTGCTGCAAATCAAAAATTCAAATAAAATAAATATATTAAATAAAAGTAAAAAAATTTATAATATGAAGTACTTACCGCAAATTGGCGAAACCACAATTCCTGATCCGCTATCGGTATTTGGTTGTAAGTCAGGTACGGATGACGAAGCATTCCATTGAGTATCCGGTTAATGGACTTGGAAATCCCATTTTCGGAATCTCCAAACCTACAAAAGAAATTAGTGCAAATAATTTGAAATGTAACTAAAGTAATTTGAATTTAAAAATACTTACCATGTGTCTCTGCCTACGCATTCCGGATGGAGACGAGTCAATCTATCACGTCCTGGTTGAGCGACAAAGTCCTCAACGCTCATCTGTGACGGTGCAGTAGGTGAAGGCGTCGGAATAGACGCTGTCTCTGGGATCTGTGTCTCCGGGATAGGTGTCTCCGGTATAGGAGAACTCCTCGAAGCGGAAGTACCTCCCCAGCGACTACTACGTCCGGCGTATCCTGAACGGACAAACCTACCGTAATCCCTATAAAAATTTAAAAAAATATCAAACATTATATGAAAAAATTAATAATAATGAAAATAAAAAAAAAGTATGAAAAAATAATTTAAATTCATTATTAGACCAAAACAATTATACTTTTATGGAAAAACTTATAAATTACTAAAATACAATTTTTTATTTATTTATAAGTATTAATTGCAAAACAATTGAAAATTTGTTAATCCTTGATTTATAAAAGAATGAAAAATTCATGAATATAATTATAAATTACTAAAATGATTAAAAATTATCAAAAAAATAATAATAATTTTCTAAAAATTATAGTAACATACCAAAATTAAGAAAATATTAATGCATGAAAAAAATTATAAATATTTCAATTAATAAATAAAATAAGAAAACAAATAATTTTAATAAACATAACAATCCTAAATCTAACAATTACAAACCTAAATCTAACATTACAAACCCAAATCTTACAATTAAAACCTAAATCTAACATTACAAACCTAAATCTAACATTACAAACCTAAATCTAACAAATCTAATTTTCTAAACAATCAATCTAACTAAAAACTTAACAATCAATAATATAAACTTCAAAACTTACAAGTTTGAGGGATTATGAGACATAATGATGATATATTGACAGAAATCCGGAAGCTTGGGAGAGGTTTGGCAATTTTGGAAGTTTTCAACTCGTCTGCGATTGGCCAGTCAATCCTTAAATGGGGACACGTGTAACCACAAACCCGTCGTAAATCCGTCAGAAATTACCGACGGATTTCCGACGGGTTTGTGGTTTTAGTAGTTTTTTACGCACCGTTTCAGTAAATATATGTTTATAGTATTATAAATTCATGTTTGCAAACACAAATAACTTATAGAAATCTTTCATTTGACAAATTTCAAAAGTTTAGATGATTATTTCGTATTTGGTAAACTTGTACGTTAACTATATGTTTATCTATGAAACACTTTCGATCGAACCATGTCTAAAAACAAAATCTTTTCAAAATATGTTATATATCACATAATTTAGTTTATTTTGTCAAAGTTTGTTGTTAACATTGTCTTGATGTACAAGAAATTACAATTTGACCATGTAAACCCCAAACCCGTCGGAAATCCATCAGTTTTTCTGATGGATTTCCAACGGTTTTAGGGTTACACGTGTCTATAAAAATTAAATTTAAAAAACCCCGAAAACCGTCAAAAATCCATCGGAAAAACTGACGGATTAAAGTTTAACGAAAACACGTGTCTGTTTTTAAAGTTTAAATTATATTACCGTCGGAAATTCCATCGGAAAATCCGACGGATTTCCGATGGTTTTGGGGGTCATTTAAAAATTAATTTTTAAGTGGTTTAATGAGTTGTGTGGGTTTGTTAATGTGTTTGTTTAGGGAATTTTTAATTTCTGGCAAAATCTTATTTTATTAAAATTTGTTAAAATATACAAAGCTGAAGTTGAACTTATAAAATGCTCGGCAGCTGCGGTCTTCGAGGACCTATGGTTTACACCGTAATGTCAAAATTAAATAAAATACAAAATAACAAATTTACAACTTTCTGTAATACCAAAAAATAATACAAACCACGTGTATAACTAATCTTCATTAGATGATGATGATGATCCCTCAGATGGAATTGAGTCTGAATCCTCATAAAATTCACCTTGTTCTTCTTCTGAGTCAGAAAAAACTAAAATAAATTGTGTGAAATCAACAACAAGATCCAAAGCACAAGAAGGCTCAACTAGATCCATTGGAACAACTTCTGCTGGCTGTAAAGGATCGTGTTCTGCAACTCCATAAATTCTTCCTCGCGGGGTCACTTTAGTAACTGTGCGCCAAGGATCCGTTCGCCGTGTAACTCGAGGGTAACGAATATAGCACACCTAAAAAAAAAATTAGTTTTGTAATTATTATACCTAAATAAGGAATTGAGTATTAATTACCCTATTATTAGTACCCTACCTGCTCAGCTTGTGATCCTAGAAGGAATGGGTCATACGTTTCTAGTCTCCGACTTGAATTAACAGACGTAACACCAAATTGGTCTACATGAAGCCCACGACCGAGTGTTGAATCATACCAATCACACTTGAAAACAATGCACCACAAGTCTAACATTCCTGGGTACCGCACTTCCAAAATTTTTTGAAGAACACTGTAGTAAACATCATTACCAGATTTCACTGAAATACCAGAATCTGAAGTTTGTGTTGTCCTTCTGTCGTCATGAACCCTAAACCCATATCCACTACTGCAGTATCTAGGATAAGAAGTTGCAATGTAGTTTGGACCATTAACAAATTCCAATAACCATGTGGGAAATGTCTGTCCGCTTATTACTCTTTCAGAAACTTACAAAAATAAGTTACATATTAGTATTTAAAAATAATTTATTAAATGATTTAGTATTTTTAAACACTTACGTAAAATTGCAACCAAGACATAAATTCCT
This sequence comes from Cardamine occulta, assembly GCA_028015245.1. Classification (NCBI taxonomy): domain Eukaryota; kingdom Viridiplantae; phylum Streptophyta; class Magnoliopsida; order Brassicales; family Brassicaceae; genus Cardamine; species Cardamine occulta. Next base: position 2,124,047 of record CM051386.1, read on the forward strand.
CTTCCTTATGGACTTGAAGCTCGTCTTCTGTCTTATCCATATAGTACCCGCGTATTAATACCATGTAAATCCTGTACGAAAACCAAAATAGTTGACAAGTTAATAATAACATATAAAATAATCAATTATACATTAAATGACACAAAAGAATTTTTGTTTACCTTTCGTATTCCGTAATTTCTTCACAATTGGTTAGGATATACGTATGCAAGTGTGTAAACTCCTCTTGAGATAATTTACGCCTTTTTCCTTTGCCATCGACTGCCTAACTTGGGAAAATAACTCTGAAACAACGACGGGTAAATCGCTCTCTCACCACGATCATCATGGCGACTAGGGCGTCACTCTTCGTCTGAACTTCGACGGAAGTAATATTTAGCAAACTGAGGCCTCTTCGTTGATGCTCTGGCGATAATAGACCCTCTACTCTACTCAAATTCTTAACCTTTTTCTTCGGATGAAACATATACCGCTCAAATGGATACATCCAACGGTATTGAACCGGGCCTCCTAGTTCGACTTCTGGGAGGTGGATCGGAAGATGTTCTATCATATCAAAGAAAGATGGTGGAAATATCTTCTCCAAATTACAAAGGATCACCGGGATATTGGCCTGTAAATTTTGGATTCCCTCAACAAGATAAGTGTTCTTGTGCATAAATTGCAGAAAGCACCTACTCCTGCAATTGCTTGGTGGACGTCTTTATGGAGAAGATGAGCAAAAGCGAATGGAGGAAGCCTCTGCATCACAACGTGACAATCATGACTCTTCATTCCAATAAACTTTCCTTCTCCATAATCGATGCGATTCTGTGATTAGATGCGTATCCATTAGTGAATTTAACATCGTGAATCCAATCAAAAATATTTTTAACTCTGTATAATGGAAATGGACATTGAACATTTGGGAGCACTTCAAGAAAACCTCGATCACAATATGCTGGCAAGTCTAATCTAGATTTTATATTGTCTTTCGTCTTCCCTTGGACGTTTAAGACTGTGTTCATGATGTTCTCAAAAAAGTTCTTCTCAACGTGCATCACATCAAGATTATGCCGCATAAATGGTTCTTCCAGTAAGGCAATTCCCAAAATATGTTCTTCTTGTGCCAGCTATGAAATTCACCGACACCATAAATAGGTTCATGTCCATTACCCTCACAATAAGGAGTCGTCTCAGCACCAAAATCTCTCAACTGTTCCAATAAAGTTTCACCGTCTATCTCAGGCGGTGGACCATCAAAAACTTGCCTACCCTTCGTAAACATTATTCTCGAACGACGACACGGATGATCACTCGGTAAAAATCTCCTATGACAATCAAACCAACAACTTTTTCTACCGTGCTTTAGTTGGACTGCATCTGTGTTGTCTTGGCAATACGGACACGATAATCTCCCATGTGTTGTCCATCCAGATAACATACCATATGCTGGGAAATCGCTTATGGTCCACATAAGCATCGCGCACGATCTTAAAGTTTTCTTTGGGTCGAAACATCATACGCTTCCACACCATGCCTCCCATAGCATTTGTAACTCATAGATCAATGGTCGGACGAATATATCAAGTGATCTCTTCGGATTCTCTGGGCCGAACAAGAATCGATAGATTTAAAAATTCTCTACGATTCACAGAGATGGAGGCAAATAGTAAGGGGTTACAATTACGGCCATAACGAATACTTCCTTCCATGCTTCCCAAATGGGTTAAAACCATCTGTACATAACCCGAGGTAACATTCCTTCGCTCATACGCAAAACTCTAGATACAATGATTAAAAATGTTTCTAAGCTTCGTCTGAAGGATGTGTAATATCTCCATCTTGACGATGTTACGCCATTGGCTCTGTTTGTCATTGAGAAGTATATAACCTCTTCAACCTCTCTGTTATTGGTAAATACCACATACGTTTATATGGAATTTGAATTCTGCCCTACTTTCCTCGACAGTGGTTTACGACAAAATCTACATCTTTTGCGGTTTTCATCTTCTCTCCAATATAGCATACAGTTGTCGATGCACACATCTATTACCTTATATGGTAACCCAAGACCATATACAAGTTTTTGTACCTCGTAGTATGATCCGGGTAAAAGATTATCTTCAGGCTGCTTTGCAGCATCTAACATATCAAAAAAATCTTCTTGCTTCTACATTAGGTTCTTCGAACCTATATCTTTCTTCACCGCTAAACTCGACATTCTCTCTAAACGCATCATTCACCATCTGCACGCTCCCTACACCTACATCTACTTCCGTGCTACCTCCTAAACTATCTGAGACAGTTGGTTCACTAGTACTACCATACTCAACATTTGTTTCTCCATGTAAATACCATATCTTGTAACCCGGCGTAAACCCATTACTATACAAATAATGCCAAACTATCTCTATCGCAACATTACGAGAATTCCTACAAATTAAACATGGACATTTTAACTTACCTGATTTTTGAACACGCGGTTGCTTTCCCGCCACTTCCATGAACTCGTATATGCCTCGTGCATAATCCTCGTTCAAGTTGTTCGTCTCCGGATCCATTAATGGTTCGTCCATCCATGATCAAAAATATCTAGAGATATTTTTCACTTTTTTATAGAATTCGTATTAAGTAAACAAGAAATGAGAGAGAGATATGAAATTAAGATTGTTGTGTAATGGGATGGAGAATGGGAGAAACATATATATAAACTCGTTTTCGTCGGATTCCGTGAAATCAAATCGACTACGGTAAATTCAACGGATACATTAACGTTCATATTATCTGACTTTTTCCATAAGGCGTCGGAAATCCGTCGGAATATAATGGTATGGATATCCGTCAGATTTCCGTCGGAATAAAACGGCATGGATATCCGTCGGAAATCCGTCGGAATATAAATTTCCGTCGGAAATTCCGTCAGAAATCCGTCGGAATATAACGGCTCGGATTTCCAACGGAATTTCCGTCGGATTCCCAGAATTTTCAAATCTCGGAAATTCGTCGGTAAGCCGTCGTAAATTTTCGACGAAATTCTTTTCCGTCGGAAAATCCGTCTGTTTTGCGGTAGATTTCTTGTAGTGAAAGAAAGATAAAGACGTAACACTGTTACAGTACTGAAAACATGCATTTGAAGTCTAATGTAATTCGATTCTTTTATTGTTTTGTTTTCGTCTTAGCGTGTTGTTTATTACATACAGAAACAGAATGGCTTCACACGACTTGACTTTAGAGATGGGACTATGCTTCTGTGTAATTTGTATTTGTTAGTTTCCGCCCCTGTAGTTTTCCGTATTCACGAGTTCACCCCTACTTTGCTAGACTACAAGTGTAGAGGACAATAATTTCATTTTACCATCACGAAGAATTGTAGACAGAAGAATTTAAACTATAATCCAAAACTATTAATTCATCATACACCAATGAAGTGAAACGAACAGGTTAACTCATAAATATACTAGTTTGAGTTACCATTGGAATATTTAAGGAGTTAGGTATTTCCTATTTCTAAGATGAATTGAAGACAATTTAAAGTTGCAACCTAATTACAGATTATTATTGTAAAATAACTGCATAGGGGGACTCATCTCCTTAATAGTTTTGGGCAGTCACTAGTACTACTAGTGCCGACGCAGGCTCGTTAACAAAGTAAAGACTAGAGATTGTAATTTGGGCCTGCGGAATTTACGGCCCAATTAGCCAGCCCATAACCGACCTTAAAGGCGGCTCTTTGTCTATAAATAAAGGCTTAGGGCAACGAAGAATGCTCTTTGCGCATCTCTCCTCGTGAAGAGACGAGAGAAAATCCCAGATCTGGGTTCTGTCAAAGTAGAGGGAAAAACGAAAAAAACTAGCTCAAGTAACTGTAAACTGACTCACAGAATCAAACAAAATTGGAAAGAGGGAAACACATAGGGTTTAATTCATTTTTGATCCCCTTTACAATTCACGTTCTAGGGTTTTCGTTTTATTGATTTCTCTTTGATCGGAGTTTCGCCGCCATGGATACGCGTTTTCCGTTTTCTCCAGCCGAGGTCTCCAAGGTCCGAGTGGTCCAATTTGGAATTCTCAGCCCCGATGAGATTGTAATGTTCCTTTCTCTATCGTTTTCTCTCACTTTTTTCACCTCCATTGCTCCGCCGTCTTTTTGACCGGCGGGGAAGTTGGAGGAGGTAGTGAATAGTAAAAAAATCGATTGGTTTAGTTGAGGAGGATGTTATTTTCAATCAATTGATGTTAATTGGAAGTTATAAGTAGGGAATTGTGTATCATCTAATGGCTTTTTTTGCCTTTGCTTTTTTTTCAGAGACAAATGTCTGTTATATATGTTGAGCATAGTGAGACGACAGAGAAGGGTAAACCTAAGGTTGGAGGATTGAGTGATATCCGACTTGGTACTATTGATCGGAAGGTGAAGTGTGAGACATGTATGGCTAATATGGCTGAGTGTCCTGGGCATTTTGGCCATCTTGAGCTCGCTAAGCCAATGTATCACGTCGGTTTTATGAAGACTGTGTTAAGTATCATGAGATGTGTTTGCTTCAATTGCTCCAAGATCTTAGCTGATGAGGTATGAAGGAACTTTTCTTGTGACTGCATCCATTGTTTTGGTTATAACTTTGTTTGACTTAGTTGTCCTCTTGAATTTACCAAGGATTATGCTTCTTAGAGAAGATAGATTGGAACTGTTTGGGTATTATAGTGTTGAGAATAATCCAAATTGGTTATTTTCATGAAGGACGAGCATAAGTTTAAGCAGGCTATGAAGATAAAGAATCCCAAGAATAGGCTTAAGAAGATTCTGGATGCCTGCAAAAACAAGACCAAATGTGAAGGTGGTGATGAAATTGATGATGTTCAAATCAAGGATACAGACGAACCAGTAAAAAAGAGCCGTGGTGGATGTGGAGCACAGCAACCAAAGCTTACTATTGAGGGTATGAAGATGATTGCAGAGTATAAAATTACTAGGAAGAAAAATGACGAGCCGGACCAGCTTCCGGAGCCTGCAGAAAGGAAACAGACACTTGGTGCTGATAGGGTTCGTTTTTTTCTTTCGAATGAACTTACCTCTTCATGTCTGGGTAAATCTGATGGCGAGTTAGATTCTTGCAGGTTTTGAGTGTTTTAAAGAGGATTAGTGATGAGGATTGTCAACTCTTAGGATTCAACCCTAAGTTTGCTCGTCCTGACTGGATGATTCTTGAAGTCCTTCCTATTCCTCCACCCCCTGTCAGACCATCTGTAATGATGGATGCCACTTCCAGAAGTGAGGCAAGTCGACTCTGGTTTATTGAATAAGAACTTTACTTAGATTCCAGTACAGAGTTTAGTCTTGACTGGCAATAGTCTTATTATTATATTTCAACTTGCTTTTTGACTATGCCAGCTTAATGTGTGTCCTTGAGTTAATGCTTGTTTTTGATGAAGGATGACTTGACTCATCAGCTAGCCATGATTATTCGACACAATGAGAACTTGAAAAGACAGGAAAAAAATGGAGCGCCAGCTCATATTATATCAGAGTTTACACAACTCTTGCAGTTTCATATAGCCACATATTTTGATAATGAGTTGCCTGGACAGCCAAGGGTAATACTCTTATATCCTTCCAGATATCTGGTATGATACATATGGATGATGCTTTATCTGGATTGGGCTTTATTTTCTTCAGGCTACGCAAAAGTCAGGGAGGCCTATCAAGTCCATATGCAGTAGGCTGAAGGCAAAGGAAGGCAGAATCAGGGGAAACTTGATGGGAAAACGAGTTGATTTCTCGGCACGTACTGTTATTACACCAGATCCAACAATAAATATCGATGAGCTTGGTGTACCGTGGAGTATTGCCCTGAATCTCACATACCCAGAAACTGTTACTCCATATAACATTGAGAGGTTTGTATGTCTGGTGTTTATTTTATTTTATTTTCAGAAAGTAAATTTTCCATGTTTTGTTGACAATTAATTTTGGCAGATTAAAGGAGCTCGTTGATTATGGGCCACATCCTCCACCTGGCAAAACTGGAGCAAAATATATTATTAGGGATGATGGCCAGAGACTGGATCTTCGGTACCTCAAGAAGAGCAGTGATCATCATTTGGAGCTTGGATACAAAGTAGATACTACTTTCTGTATTCTATCTACTTGATGCACACAGGATTTTTTTTCTGGAACTCATTTTTATGGTTTATTGATTACAGGTGGAGCGGCATTTACAGGATGGTGATTTTGTTCTGTTTAACCGTCAACCAAGTCTGCACAAAATGTCTATCATGGGTCATAGGATTAGGATTATGCCATATTCCACTTTCCGTCTGAATTTGTCTGTCACTTCTCCTTACAATGCTGACTTTGACGGGGATGAGATGAACATGCATGTGCCACAATCATTCGAGACCAGAGCCGAGGTGTTAGAGCTGATGATGGTTCCTAAATGTATTGTCTCCCCTCAGGCCAATCGGCCTGTGATGGGAATTGTACAGGATACCCTCCTAGGGTGTCGTAAAATTACAAAGAGAGATACCTTCATAGAGAAGGTAAAAACTGCATAAACAGTTGCTTGCTAATGTTATCTATGTGTTTGATGAGAGGATAAACGAACTCCTATGCTGATATCTTTTCCATTTTTTCAGGATGTATTTATGAATACGCTTATGTGGTGGGAAGACTTCGACGGGAAAGTTCCAGCTCCTGCAATTTTGAAGCCACGTCCTCTCTGGACTGGCAAACAAGTTTTTAATCTCATCATACCTAAACAGATAAATTTGTTGAGGTACTCTGCTTGGCATTTAGATGGGGAAACTGGATTCATAACTCCGGGGGATACTCAAGTGCGAATTGAAAGAGGAGAACTTCTTGCCGGAACTCTCTGCAAAAAGACCCTTGGTACATCTAATGGAAGTCTGGTGCACGTCATTTGGTAAGTTGCTGCAATATGTTTAATTGGCACACAAATATTTACATCAAGATCTTAGACTTAGTGTGTTGATTGTGGTTTTCACATCTGCTTACTGGCTAGATTTTGTTGGTACCTTTTGTAGTCTTAACACCGCATGAGGCATCAATGAGAATACCTAAATGTAGTAATTGGTTTCATGATTTCTTGTGTTTTAATTTGTTTAACATGGCTTACAGGGAAGAGGTTGGTCCTGATGCAGCTAGGAAATTCCTCGGTCATACTCAATGGCTTGTCAATTACTGGCTTTTGCAGAATGGTTTTACCATTGGAATTGGTGACACAATTGCTGATTCATCAACAATGGAGAAAATCAATGAAACTATCTCTAATGCAAAAACTGACGTCAAAAACCTTATCCGTCAGTTCCAGGAAAAGAAATTGGATCCTGAACCAGGGCGAACTATGACAGAGACATTTGAGAACAGGGTTAACCAGGTACATTCATGACTTGATAATAATTTAACTTTCATATGGGGCGTTGTCACTTGTCAGTAATTTTCTTATCTATACTGACTCATTAACTGTTCTTGTAGGTCTTGAATAAAGCTCGTGATGATGCTGGAAGTAGTGCTCAAAAGAGTTTAGCAGAAACCAATAACCTTAAGGCCATGGTGACAGCAGGATCCAAAGGAAGTTTCATTAATATTTCTCAAATGACGGCGTGTGTCGGTCAGCAAAATGTAGAAGGAAAGCGGATTCCATTTGGATTTGATGGTCGGACATTGCCGCATTTCACCAAAGATGATTATGGTCCCGAAAGTCGTGGATTTGTCGAGAATTCTTACCTGCGAGGGTTGACTCCTCAAGAATTCTTTTTCCATGCAATGGGAGGAAGGGAAGGTCTTATTGATACTGCTGTGAAGACATCCGAAACTGGATACATTCAGAGGCGATTGGTAAAAGCTATGGAAGATATTATGGTTAAATATGATGGGACAGTCAGAAACTCGTTGGGTGATGTTATTCAATTTCTCTATGGGGAAGATGGTATGGATGCTGTATGGATTGAATCACAGAAGCTGGATTCCTTGAAAATGCAGAAATCTGAGTTTGATAGGACTTTCAAGTATGAGATTGATGACGAAAATTGGAATCCTGCTTACCTAAGTGAGGAGCATCTTGAGGACTTGAAAGGGATTCGGGAGCTGCGTGATGTATTTGATGCTGAATATCAGAAACTTGAGGCCGACAGATTCCAACTTGGGACAGAAATTGCAACGAATGGTGATAGCACTTGGCCATTGCCTGTTAACATCAAGAGGCATATCTGGAATGCGCAGAAGACTTTCAAGATTGACTTGCGCAAGATTTCGGATATGCACCCTGTTGAAATTGTTGATGCTGTTGATAAACTTCAGGAGAGGCTGTTGGTTGTTCCTGGTGATGATGCGTTGAGTGTAGAAGCACAGAAAAATGCAACGCTGTTCTTTAACATTTTGCTTCGCAGCACTCTTGCTAGTAAAAGAGTTTTGGAGGAATACAAGCTCAGCCGAGAAGCTTTTGAGTGGGTCATTGGTGAGATTGAATCAAGGTTTTTACAATCGCTTGTGGCCCCAGGGGAAATGATCGGTTGTGTTGCTGCTCAATCAATTGGAGAACCTGCTACGCAGATGACACTGAACACCTTCCATTATGCTGGTGTCAGTGCAAAGAACGTTACACTAGGTGTTCCCAGGTTGCGTGAAATTATTAATGTAGCTAAAAGGATCAAAACACCATCCCTATCAGTCTATCTCACACCGGAAGCTAGCAAATCAAAAGAGGGGGCTAAGACTGTTCAGTGTGCTTTGGAGTATACTACTCTCAGGAGTGTCACTCAAGCCACGGAAGTCTGGTATGACCCAGATCCAATGAGTACTATCATTGAAGAGGACTTTGAATTTGTGAGGTCCTACTATGAAATGCCAGATGAAGATGTTTCTCCGG